>CM039472.1:30563844-30731629 GCA_022433065.1 Begonia loranthoides | reverse complement strand
CGAGTCATTGACTATTTCGGAGCGTCACCCTTATGTGATGAATTCTTAGGGAATCACTCTTTACAATTAAGCACAAATATGAAATCAGAAATTAAAGCTCAATCTAGCTAATCCGAATTCTCGCAAATTAATTCTCAAGTTTGGAATAGAGAGAATTGAATTTACAATAAAAGCTCGCAATGGGTTAGAATCGCGTATGAAATTTGTCAGGGCTTCGCCACGATTCTCCATTCATTATGTTGAGCTTGGAGTGATCCTCTATTTATAGACTGCAAGTTTTTGGACGTCCAAAAACCTTTTCAGTCGTTTGCATGAATCCGTTGCATTTTGCCCTTTAAAAAATCGACCATTGGAAATTTGTTCGTTGGCAAAATTTGAACTTTTCAAACGTAGAGTCCTCATCCGCTATCGTCTGAAAACTCACTAGAAAATTACAGATTCAAAAGCTGTGTCCGCTATCGTCCGCCTGTGTCCGGTATCGTCCTAAAACTCTGAACTGCAATTTAGGATGCATTCCATGCGTCCTCGTCTCATCCTTTATCGTCCGAAAACTATGGACTGCACTGTGACAGAATTGACCCTAAACTTCTGGTAACAAATTTGACCATGAACTTTGGGTCTGCATTGTTTGTAGAATTAGGATGCATTTGACTCATCCTCATTCATCTGAATATGTCTAAAAAAAGCCAAATACCAGTTTTGGCAGACTTCCTTCATCCGCAGTCGTCCAGAAGCTCACTCCAAATTTAACCCTAAACTATATTAAGTTCCAAAATGATATGTAACACTACATAGACTCTTATAAACTTGTTAATACATTAATAATACCCATTTTGAAGGTATTTCTAATAAACACAGATCTAATTATTATTATAAAAATGTTAAAAATAATATCCGAAAAATACACAATATAACACAAAATACAATTTATTGATTTATTAAATTAATCAACATTTTACTCATCATTAAAATAAAACTTAGCCTAACAAAAAGGCTAACAGTTTAGTGGCAAAGGGGTATGATCAAACTGTAATATCCCGGTAACACTTTTCTAGTATATATGATGCAATAAGGTGTAGGATAATGAAGATATTACATTTTGTATCTATACGTGTTATATTGTAACATGTATTTATGGGAAAAATGTTATGGGATAAAATTTAAGTGGGAAAATGTAAGGAAAAACCTATTAGGTGGAGTTTCGGACGCATGCAGACGACATGAGGACGAGAAATGTCGACCACAAGTGCATCCCGTGGCGTCCCCAATATACCTTGGGACGCAGTAGGACAATAATTTAGGTCCTGATGCATCTGATGGTCGACATGCGGATGCATGCGGATGACATGCGGATGAGAAACGTCGTCCGCAAATGCATTGCATGTCCCCTCTGAGTCTTGGGACGATTCAAGACGCGATTTCACGTCCTAACCTCGTCTATGTCATGAAGTTTCGGATGAGCCCAGACAAATGCGGGCACGGGCGGAATCATCCGTTTTGAATCTGTCCAATTCTTGGACAGTTTCGGACGCCTGCGGATGGATGCGGACTCGGGCGATTTGAATCTGTCCGATTTCTGGTCACTTTCGGATGAATGTGGACACTAAATGTGGATGCCATCCTTCGTTTGAATGTCCAATTTGGCTTGAGGAATAGAGACCTTCAGATGAATGCGGATGAGACCAAAGCGTTCACATTCGTCCGAAATAGCCCAGACCTGCGATAAATTATGGTTTAAAATTAGAATCCTTTGTCGTTTAGCAATAAAATCACTCCCAGAAGACACAGAGTAGACGAAATCACGCCCTCCCTATGCCTAGACCTCGTCCCTCCCCACGCCTTCCCCCACGCGAATGCCATGCCTCTATATCCTTAGGCATACTTCTATCCCCCTCAAGGTAAGGTTTTCCTTCCCTCTTTTGCTTAGTCCAGTCACTTTCTCACTATTTTCTTGCGTGAGTTTCTTCTCGCGAGAGATAGAGTTCCAGCGAGAGAGACCTGCGAAAAAAGAGAGCCCTGCGAGAGTTCTCCCTGTGAGTGAGAGGTGTGTTATTCCAGTAAAGTCATGAGTGTTCTGTGAGTTATGTGGGTGAGCTGGGGTTGCTGTCTATGAAGCTCGTGAGCTTGGAGCTGCTAACCGTGAGGCTGGGAGCTTGGAGCCCTTGTTGTCCCTGATAGTTTTCTTCACTTTAGGTAAGGAAATGGATATGTCTTGGCCAGTGGAAACCCTACCCATAAGTAGAGTGCGTGAGAGATGTGGTGTAGATTTATTGATATTCTCTTGTTGTTGTTAGCTCTGTGATTTCATTTATTGTTAGTCCTGTATCTTTATTGTTAGTTTTATTATCAATGCCTTACTTTGATAGACAACTGATGAATGAGTTCTGTTTAGATAAATGAGTTAAGCTTGAATGAGTTAAGCCTGAAGATATTTGATGACTTGAAGAGTATGAACGAGTGGAGAAGGAGGATGATTCTATTCTTTATAGTTTAATTGCTGTTAGTTATCAGCTATAAGCTATTATTTCCTCTATTATTGTTCTGCTGCCATTTGTTCGTTTCACTTCCCTAATCTAAGCATGTTTAATAAATGATGATTTTAACAACAAAACTTGTATTAATACTTGTGATAATGGACTAAGATATTAATATAAGTTGAGCATGTTGATTGATTGGAATCCGGAGCATGTTCATCAATTGGACATATTAATCTTTAACTAATCAACTAATGAATCCGAGCATGTGAACTCATAATTCTTTCTAGAGTATGTTAATTAACTAGAGTGATTAACTAACTAGAGTAATTAACTAGGCTTGAGCATGTTAATCTAACTAGAGTAAAGTAATTAGAGTAATTAACTAGTAGATTAATCCTTGAGCATGTTAGTTAACTAATTAACTAATTAATTAGAGTAATAAATGTGTTTTATCTTGTTGTTATTAGTGTGGATGATAATTATAGTAACTCTTAACCTAAGCATGTTTAATTAACTAGCTAAACATGTTTAATTAACTAGCTATGCATGTTTAATCTATTAAACTATTAAAATATGTTTAATTATCTATGATAATAATTGTAATTCTTTCTTGAGCATGTTAATTAATTTGGATAACTAACTAGAATAATAGAGGTAATCTTTATTGAGCATGTAACTTAACTAGGATAACTAGTATGTTAATTGTAGTATGTCCCGACTTCTGTTTCGTTTATTGTGGTGTTCTATGAGTTTAAGCATGTCATTCATTGTATATTGTTCTGATAGGTGTGTTTAATTTCTATTATCCCTCCATGATTCGCTATCTGATTTCCTTAATGTTCGTGGTTTGGTTTTCTTATGTGCTTTGTTGTTTCTAATTCAATAGCATAATTGTTTTATGTTTTGCTTTTTCAATTTCTACTATTCAATTTCTTTCCTTATATGAGCTATTCAATTGTTATGTTAACTGTTTTGTCATCATGCATCATGCTTATAGTTACGTTGTACTGCATCATGCATCATGTTAATAGAAACCCATAGGGAGTGCACATGGTTATACTCACACATGCATTATGTGAGGAAAAATGTTGAGAAAATGAAGGAAATGGGGAGTTGAGGGGCTGATGGGTAGCGGATCTAGTATGCAACTAGGCGAAACTCCCTACCTAGCCGAGAACGGGGACTTAATTGCAAGTAAAAGTTTAGATCCGACCAACTATTTCATCACACAGGAAATCCTCCAATCTCTCGCTTGATGTACGCGTAACGAATGAATGAACTAATGTAAAGTAAAGAACGAACAAATGACGTAATGAAAGGATTAGTTTGGATGGCCCCCATTCCAAAAAGACTAAAGAGAGGCATATCATATTGCATAAAACCTTTTCCTTACTAAGCATTTGGGTTTACAGTTTACTTGTGGTGTAGGTGTAGATAATTGTATGCGAAGACAATGCACAGATCAAAAAGCAGGGATAAAAGTTTTGCACGAGCGAGACTAGTGGCTGGCCATACTAAAGAGAGTAAAAGAGAAAACGGTTGTAATTAAGTTGTATTTAAATGTTTAGTATTCCTTTAGCGTTTCTTCCTTAAATGATTTATTTATGCTTCCACTAAGTTTTGATAAACCCGCTATGTTTCTTGATTTGACTTCCGTTGTATTTTGGTAAAAGATTTTATAACGTTTTCATAGCGGGTAGAACGAAAAGAGTTTTAAAGGTCTGACTTTCGAAGGGCACTCTGATTTTATTTCAATTGAAAGGTTTTACTTTTAATAAAGGTTTTTGTCGTTGTATAAAAGTTTTAAAAATTCCACGTATTTTTAAAGGTAATGAAAAAGTTGGGTCGTTACACAAACTGAAGGAATTGATTACCCGGAAACCTTCAGTTCGGTTGTGAAGCCTAAAACCATTCAAGTCACTCTGTCTCTTGCACTTTCTTTTGGGTGTGATGTTTGCCAATTAGATGTATCAAATGTGTTTCTTCATGGTGATTTGGTGGACACTTTCTATATGCAACAACCACAAGGCTACATAGACTCTTCTCATCCGAACTTTGTTTGCAAACTTAATAAGTCGTTGTATGGCCTCAAACAAGCTCCTCGTGCTTGGTATGACAAACTACAATATTCTCTTTTATCATGGGGCTTCAAAGTTTCTCAGGCAGACACGTCCATGTTTTTATATCATTCATGCTCCTCAATTATTATTATGTTAGTTTATGTGGATGATATTTTGTTGTCGGGCAATACTTCTTCTCTTATTGATAGGTTACTTCAGTTTTTGCACTCCAAATTTGCAATCAAGGATCTTGGCTCCCTACACTACTTTCTGGGTGTCCAGATTACTCATTCTAGTGATGGTTTTACGCTTAGTCAATCTAGGTACATTTTGGATCTTCTTTCTCAGGCTAGAATGTCTTACTACAATTCCATTCCTACCCCGATGGTCTCTGGAGCTATTCTATCCAAAAGTGCAAGCACTCCTTTGTCTAATGGCACTGTCTTCAGACAACTTGTGGCTGCCCTACAGTACTATATGTTGACCAAACCAAATATTGCGTTTGCAATTAATAGGATATGTCAATATATGCATTCTCTGACTGATGTTCATTAGACTTATCTAAAGAGGATTCTTCATTATCTTCAAGGTACTCGGTCGTATTTTCTTTCATTTCAAAAGTCTTCATCTATGGAATTGAGATGCTTCACCGACTCCGATTGGGCAACGTGTCTTGATGACTGCGGTAGTACAAAAGCATTTTGTATATTTCTTGGTAAGAACTTGGTCACATGGTCTTCTACAAAACAACAGGGTGTCTCTAGATCAAGCACGTAAGCAGAATACAGGAGCATTGTCAATGGTGCTTCTGAAGTTCTTTGGTTGCAATCTTTACTACGTGAGATGGGTTTTTCCCTGCCCTCCTGTCCGGTTATCTACTATGACAATGTAAGTGCTATGTATATAGCTTCCAATCCAGTGCTTCACTCCAAATCCAAGCATGTGGAAATTGATTTCCACTTCATACGAGATAAAGTTGGAAAGCAAGAACTCAAGATTGAATTTACGACGTCTTCAACACAACTGGCAGATGGTCTTACTAAGCCTCTTCCTACTTCTAAATTCCTGCTTTCTCGGGACAATCTCTGCGTCCTTCGGCCATGAGATTGGACGGGGATGATAGAGGACATATTCTCAGCACAACGTTACACACTGCATATTCTTAACAAACTTTTTAACAAACTCTGCAGTCTAGAAGATTCCACTCAGTGTATATAAGCTATGCACTAATAGTTGTAAACATAAGCTTGATAATACAAACTTCCTCATCAGAATATTACCTCAATCTTCCTTTCTGTTTTTAATTAATCATTTAATTAACAAAATTGTTTTATTAATATATAAAAGGACATGTATTTAGGAAAAAAATTATTTGAGACGATTCACTAAAAAAGTATATCACAAAAATATTATTATAAGTATTTAAAGTTGTATATTATTGTTGAAATGTTACAAATTAAGAAGTAAGAGATTAAGAGATTGAAAATTTTTTGATGAAAAAACATAAAGAAGAAATGTGGTATTTATAGAAGAAATGAAGAGGAGGAAGGAAAGAGGGAGAGAGAAAGAGAGAGAAAAGAAATGGGTGGTGGGGATGGAGCAAAACTCATATGGAAATATTTTTCTAATCAATACTTTGGTTGCATGGATTTCGTAACAATTCTTGATTTTCCATCTAATGCAGTACATCCAATAGACACATGACATAATTATAATAAATGTTTCCAACAATACTGAAGAAACAGTATAAGCAAAAACTATTGACTAAAAAGATACACGAATATCATATTTTGCTGGATTTTATATTTCAATAACTAATTTCGAGTTAATTATTCTAGTTAACAATGAGATTTATTTTAAAAAATTAGGTAGAGAAAAAAAAAAACTCACTTAGAACGATGAATGTTAGTTGAACAACTTACTTCCATCGATTAAACTTTCATCATAACATTTATACAAATAAGTGGAATGCATTTGAAGGTAGAAGTGACAAATGAGCCGGCCGAGCAAAGCCTAAAAATTTTAGTTAAACAAGTTGAACCTAATGAGCCAGCCCAAAAAAAATTTAATCTGAGCCGCCTCATGAGCCATAATTAAACGAGACGAATTTGGCTCAACTCGCTACAATATCGAGCTGAGCCAACCCACCCATTTTTCATTTCTATAGTGGAATTGTTTTAAATTTCATAGCAAGATTTCCTCAGTATTTTTCATACTTATTTTGACTATCAAGTGCCAAAGATTTTAGTGTTAAGTTTTCACTTATAATAAATTTCTTTATAATTCTACAAATTTTACATACTTTAAGAAAAATACATTAATAGTAATATGTAAAGACGCAGAAACTTTCAATGTCATGTTATAAAATTTTTTCAATAATACTATAAAGTCATCGTGGCAGCTTGAAGGCTGTGGGGTAGAGGGGTAGTAACCGCGTTGAAAATGAGGATGATTTTCCTCATTGTCATGCGTATGCCCCTTCCCACATTTACTCTTCCTCACCCCACCACTTCAGATTTCTTTTTCATTAAATATGCAGCACCCCCTTCACTTTTGTCTATGTATTTTTAGAAGATAAAAAAATGTTCTCTGCAAAGTTAAGAGTTTGAGACAGCAAGTGGAGTTGTGAAGTGTGTCATTCCAAGCAATTAATCAGATAGCTTGGCATCATTGGAACATTCAGAGAGCTAAATCCTTGATTTCAAGTTTATGTTCGTTGAATATTTGGAATTTAGTTTTTATTGGATTTTAAAGTTTGGAAAAATGGATGGAAAAGTTGTAATTTTTCCATGAAAGCTAATTTGGATATATTCGGGAATATTTTGGATGGTTGATATTAGAGTTCTGCTAATAAAAAATGAAAATTTTGGAGAAGAATGGATGTTCTTTGATTGTCTGGTTCTTCTAGACTGGCTAGAAATCGCTGGCGAGAGTGTGGGGTTTTGCGACGAGAGCTCAGACTTCCGAAATGGTGAGGATTTAAACATATCCAGGGGTTTACACGGAAGACACGTGTTCAGGGAAAATTCGATTGAGGGAGCATTTACTCCCTTAGGGCGAGCGAATGTGTCTTGGAGGAGGATACGTGTCCACATAAGTGTGGCCTCCGCAGGAGTGTTTGCTTCCGTAGGAGCAAGCGAATGAGTCGCAGGACTAAGAGGAGGACACATGTCTACACCTGAGAGCTTCTGCTTGTGTTCGGGGGAGCTTGTGAGCGACACATGGGCAGATGTGGAATTTACACAGGAGCTATGGCGTCCGCTATGAATAGTGCATTGCAGTGTGTCTTGTTCCATGGAGAACAGTGTCGGTGTATAAGCATGAGGCATATGGAGCGGACATCCAAAACAGTTTTATAAATTCTTAATATTTTTGGGCATTGTTTCAAAAATTCCCAAAGTTGGTTTCTATCCCAGTCATGGGTTCCAATGCAATTTAAAAGGATTACTATGTTATAGTGGACGTTTTCCACTTTTGCCTCACTAGTCGATTACTACTAAATTTTAATCACACGTTTTATTCATGTCATGATCCCCCATTTATTTTATAAAATTCTAATTGTTAAATATAAAATCTTACGCCTATTGAGTTTAGTCGACTATACCAACAATATTCTTTCAGGTATAAATTTGAAAGACCACTGATTGTCGTCGTAGCACTGAATTGGCACTCCCTTGATTATTTCAATATTTTATTTTGAGAGTTTTGTGAGGTTGGATTTATTTATTAAATATCTATAATAATATTTGTATAAATTCTCGTCATTTTTTATACTTTTTATTTTGGACATATATTATTACTTTATTTTGATGTCACTGATGGACCTTCGGTATAGCCTATCCAGTCGGGCACTGATGTTGTAATTATTAAAGACTTTCACTGACTAAATAAGTAATATAAAAGTAAAAAAGTTAGGCGACACGATTCGAGTTTTGGCCAGGTCGCTCCCCATTTGACATTGGGTCTCCTTTGGGATGTGACAGTCATGTATGACATGCCAATCTACGTTAGTCAGAGGACTGCATACCTTCGAATTTTCAAGAAATTTTAATATAAAATAACTGTCATATTTAAAATTTTTTTGAAATTTTTCAGTAGTGTCCAATATAAATAGTTTGAGTTCCACTGAATTAAAACATTAAGACATGACACTTCTGCTCATAATCTTCACACTTTTAAATTTAGCTACTAGGAGAAGACCTCATATTTCACAGTTGACGATTGTTTAGAAAGGAATCATGATCTTTCAATCAATTGGAAACCATCAAACTTATAATATAAAAAAAATGTCTTTCATCCATGTACTTCTCATAGAGTACTAAGTCTTTCTAATTTCTTATATTTTAAACTAAATATGACAAAACAATATCATTATTAGAAAAAGTGTTATCAAAGTGTGATAGTTAAAGCCTTCTATATTTTCCAATCCAATAAATATTTTCTAATAATCATACTAATAGTTTTTCTCTTATTATTATTATTAAGAATGACACAAAAATTAATAATTTTTTTTTAATGAAAAACCCAACTAAGATCAATAAAATGAGTAGTTAACACTATATAATTTAAATTTTGTATAGAAGTCCATGTATCATTAGTTAAACATACTCTTGCAGATACTTGGAAAAGAAAAAGATTTGGACTTTCTCTTTTTCTCTGTATAGAGTTTAAAAATATTTTTCGCAACAGTTTGGCAATAAAGAATAATAAATTTTGGCAAGAACTCAAATGAATATTCTATAAAAAATTGTCATTCTCTATGACTAAACAGAAATTCATCAGCATAATCAAATTAGCAAACTTTTCTCGACATTTCTCCATACTAAATGACTTGAAAATCATATAGTAAGTTACTTCGAAAATCTATGCCTCTTTTTTATGAAACAATAAAATCTTTTGTTTCTCGTCTAAACTTATTGACATATTCATATAGTTACTTATATGCTTCTTCAAGTTTGAAGTCTCATTTTTTGACATGGATATGATTGTTCTAATAATTGCAAACTTTCCTTTGGTTTATTTGGGCCTAGTAGTTGAATTTTAATAAAAATTAATTTCACAATTCAAATTTAGATATTTTCTTGCTATAATTCATAGCTTTTTCTATCCTAACATAATAAATGTGAAACTCAACTACATGCAAATCAAAATTATACAAACAAATAGTCATACAAAACTAAGATCCAAACATCAAATATTTATACAAAAAACATCTAATTAAGTAACACTTGTAAGACCATGAATTTTATAATAATAAATTTAACATGTTAATTTTTCTCGTATATAATCAGTTAAGGTGTTGAAAAGTTGACTGATTTGTCGTGTAGTGGCCACGTATGAATTTTTGGTCAAATAGTCAAAATCGATAAAGTTAGGTATTACCGAGTGGTAGATTAATTGAGGAAATAAATTTGGTAAATTATTTTGGTCAAAGAATTGTTGTTAGTTAGTGTTTTGAATGAATCAGAATTTGAATTAGATTTATTTAATATATATTAAATATATATTTTATTTATTAAATAAATTAAAAAGAAATTAATTAATAAAAAGAAGCAGAAGAAGAATCTTCTTATGGTAGCACTGATACAGAGAGAATGCAAGATAAAAGAGAGGAGATCGAATTGGAGAGATGAGGAATTTCAACCACGGATTTGCGTTCATAACGTTAAAACCATCAACCTTTGTAAAAGCAGTTGGCGAGTATGTTAGTTTTTTCTCTCTGATTTTTGTGTTAAATATTGAAATATTTGGCCTCAGATTTGAGCTTAAAAAACTTGAATATGAGGGATAATACTAGTTTATATTGATTGTATTGAAGTTTATATAGGATTATTTGTCGTTAGAAGGCAAAAACTAGCAAAACTGGCTTGTTTTCTGGCAAAAAACAATCCCTATTTGTCACCCTGGTCGACCACTGTGTGAAGTCTGGTCGACCGCGGGGGACCCAACCCGTGTGGGTGATGCGTTGGTGGACCAAAGCGGTTGATTGCCACTGTATGCGCAATCGACCGTAACAGTGTTGTTCTACCAAAACACTATTCCTACCTGCAGCGAAATGGAGAGATTGTGCCAATTGATCCCTGGTCGACCGCAACACTATTCCTAGTCAATCGTACAATGCAAATTCACATATTTTTTAGTCATTTACACATCGGTTGGGCTCCTAATCCTGGTATAGGTCTCTTCCACCTATCTCTTGAGATTCATATATGAGAATTCTTGTATTTTGACATGTTTTTTAGACTCAGACGAGTTTGGAGACTTTGAAACTATTCTTGAGGAGATTGTTGCTCCAAGTAGTAAAAGAGAACGCCATAAATGTAAGAATTTCTATACCTCGTGTAATGCATAGCATCCTGTTTTCAAAACTAATATTTTGTGGGATACCACACTTGAAAACCCGACGGGGACTGTTTGATAGCACGTCTGTTTTTACGTTTACATATGTTTTCTCAAATTTATTTTATTGTGCATGGTTCTATTGATATTTTGTGCATATATTGGGAGGATTAATCCTCTTGATGCTTTAGGTAGTTTTGGCGCTAAAACATCATGAGGCTATTTCGTACAATCTTCTACTACGAGAAGATTGATTGTTTGTAACTACAAAAGTGATAGGGCATCGATGACATGTCCTCAGGTTTCGAGCCTCAAAAGTTGAAAGAGTGCTTGGGCAGTGATGATGCGCTTATTGGGTTTCTAGCCCCAGAACCTAGCCAAGGTATTAGTCACACGGATTGGAGGTTGTCAGTCACTAGTTTGCTTGCCTAGCACCTTTTCAATTGACGAGTGACATGATGGCTCATAGCTCCATTTTCCGGTAGCCCTCGTCAACTTAGATATAATAGGTGACAAGTTGAGGAGCAACCCAACGCCAACAACCTTATTTGTTAATGATATTGCGGATGGGTACGCTGCTTGGTCTACGGACGCTGGTGCCATTTTACTCTTCTGTCTCATGAGGTGTTGCTATCAATGGATGACCATCTATTCTATGATGAGTGTTGGGTGTGTCCTTGTGTGACCATCTCTTTTCACTGATGACATTTATAGATTGGAAAATGGTGCTAACATATTTTTGAGGTATAGTTATCTATGTATATAGCATGTTTTGACAAAACCCTCATCGACGGCCTTGGGCCTGATTAATAAAATGTTAAAGAATTTTAATAATTTAAAATCCATGTACGGTAAATGAGAAACATGACATTGGTTTTCTAAATGATGAGAAAGACTGGTTTCACATGCATTGCATCTAGTCTAGATATCCTTACTGAGTTAGTCACTCACCCCAAACGACCCCTCCCTCACGAGGGATTCAGAGTTACGGCTCTCCCTTTATTTTCTTATTTAGTTTGGAGTGTTTTAGATTTATTTTTTGGTGAAGATATTATTTGATTTGTATAAACTTATAACTATTGGTTGGATTTGTAGTATAGTACTTTAAATTTTTTATTTTTATGCGCCGTTATTTTTGTGATCACTATACGGACCTAGGCACATATCTCTTGGGCTGCACTCATTGTAAAAGTTGTCTACTAACAACCTAACCTCAGGCTGGGTGATCGAGTTTTTTTTCGATGATTGAGTTGTCTGACCCGGCGATTCTATTAGCTCTGCTTCTGGGTCGTGACAACACTAATCCCATATCAATAATCTTAACTATTTCAATCAACAAACTTACAGAAACTCCACAATAGAGAAAGATAGGAAAGAAAAAAATAGATTGGAAAACTAACTCGTGATGATATGAATTCGTGAATTAAATGTGTTTTGTGATATTGTTGTAAATTATTTTTGAGTTTTCAGCTTATTTAGCTTAACTCTATCTTTTTTATCAAGTTTTCAGCTGAGAATCTTAACTCTAACTTAACAATAACATGAGAAAAGAAAAAGAAGATAAGAAGAAAGCTTTAAAACAAACAAGTGATAAATTTTTAAACATTAAACTAGGTACCAAATGTTTTGATAGTGATAATGATAGTATTGCAACTCTTTGTTAATTAATGAAAATAAGTGAATTACTGCCTAGTAATATATGCAAAGAATTTGAGCTAATGCAATGGAAAATTACATAATGACTATGACAGCAAGAAAAATTGAAAAACGGGGCCAAATGAGTGATTAATGTTGATGGCTTGATTAAAAAATTGTTTAAACTATCATTTTAATTGGATCTATAATCCGGAAATCATGAGCAGGATACCAGTTATGGATATCATCTCTTATACTTCAGAACATGCTAGTGAAAATATAAATCAACAAAGAATAAAGAAGCAAAATAGCGAAATCCCAATGGTTTTGCAAAGAGGAACTTGATTATGCCATTGTGGTCTAGAACGACGAATGCAGCTTCTCCTCAGCCCTTTCAACTTGAGAAAAGGAAGGGCTGCTGACAAGGCAACTTGTGAAATATAATTGATTTAAGGGAAAATGACAAATCAAACATTATACTTTATGATCAATGACAAGTTAACCACTAAAGTATTTTTGCTAACAAATTAACCACTGAACTATAAGAAAAAGTCACCGCAAACATCACTATCATGTTTGCCGTTAAACATATTAATTTTGATTCGCGGCTGAACAAAAGTGTATGGATTTCACTTCGCCGCAAAATGATATTTTTAAAAATAACATTCTAGTATTGACAGTCTACCGCAAAATGACTATGTTCCGCAATGGATAGCATTCATTCCCGACGAAATGATAATGATCCATTGCAGATTATTGTGCCTCGTTCTGCATTCCTGTGCCGTAGTATATAAACCTCGATTGTGCGCTCCGGCAAGTTCACCGCGAACCACGAAATCCTCAGCAAACATTTGAACTCTCAGATCTTTGTTCCTCATTGTTTCAGTGAGACCAATGAATTCCCGTGCAAAGAAAATGGTGCTCAAACGAATGGGTGGTCCATCTCAGGCTTAGCCACGGCCACAGCCAGAAATGATGACTCCGGCTGTGAACGAAGTCAGATTGCAACTGAGCTCATCGATCAGTTTCATGGCAATGTACCCGTCGCGGTGTAAGGTGGAGCACCTGTGATTCAAGTTGGAGTAGCTGTGGTTGACGTTGGAGGACCCGCGGTTGCCCCTATTAAGGGGCATATTTGCTCCCTTGCTATTTACCCAGGTTGCTCTTCCTTCTTTTGTTGTGACGGATTTTCCCTTAATAACTTCCATCTGGCTTCGACCATATATCTTCACTCCTCAGTATATCTCCACCTTTATACCTTGTACAAACTACTGTACTTTGAGCTCATCCGTAGCCACCAATGTGGCACAAATCGTGACAAGGCTTAAAATTTCGACACGTATTCAGTAACGGGTCCTGTCTGGTGAAGCTAGGTAAACTCCACTAACTTTTGTGTCCTTGTGGTGTGGCTAAAGTGCTTTTCATAGAACACTTCCTTAAATTTCTCCCGTATCATCATCTTCACATCATGGGTTGTCTTAATTGAGTCCCACTAGAACCTTGCGTCCTGAACCAACATGTATGCAGCACATGAGACTCTTTTTCCCTCATTTATCTTCTCATAGTCACACATATCCTCCGGAGTTCAAATTCATTCTTTAGCCTTGGTTGGATTAGAGGAACTCCTATCAAAGTTTGGTATAGTCGATGAAACTTCTTCCATCTAGCTTCAATATGAACAGATTGCATCTTTCCTTGCTCTTCCCTTTTTTGTCATTCACTCCAAATATTGGAACTGACATTCCACAAACTCAAAAAATCGATCGATTGCCTTGTCCCTAGCTCCATGTCCTCTCTAACTCTTCTCACCCTACTTTTTCGTAGAAAATTCTAATACTAGCAAACAAAAGAAAGTAACTTAATAATTAAACTTATCATCTAAATTAAACATAGTTAGAGTTGAGTAAGTATTCTCATGTTAAGGCTTGCATTGTCAAGCAGTTTGTAGAAATGACTTTAACCATAGTTGCTCTGATACTATATTTGTAACGTCGCATAGCATAAATTCTTTTTCTTGCCCTTTTTTAATCCATTCAAATCATGCCTTTAAAATAATACAACGAAAGTCTAAATAAAAAAGCACATTTAAAACCCAAACGTAGTAAAAACTCAACATAAAATAAACAAAAATATTCGTAAAACAATTTAAACTAATCTCCAAACAATTAAGGCTTAACTTAAATAAAATTATTTTGTAACAACTTCTTAAAAGTTCTAAAAAATAATCCATCCTTTTTCAGCCTTCACCAATAGGTCAACTTCGCTTCAACAACGTCATAGCCTTGCCCATGAGAGTGCTCCTTCAATTGCATCATTCACTTATTTTCCTCATCATGTGTGTCATCTAAAGTATCCTCACCTACATCACAAAGTTCATCTATGAGTTTAATGCTAGTAAGTAATGCATGAATGTCATGAATATGATATGTATTTTTTTTATAAAAACATTTGCTTTCGTTTTCTTTTACCCTTTCTTTCTTTTCTTTTATTCTTTCTTCCTTTTCTTTTGTTTTACCGTTTATAGGAAAAGTAGGCACGACTATGGGTGTAACGTCCCCCAGTCATCCCAATATAATATTGTTTACTTTGGGCCAAAGTCTGCATGATTTTGTTCTTGGGATTAACAAAAAACGTGTTGTACTATGTAGGAAGGAGAACCCTATTTACAAATCATGCATTTTTCACTCTCCCAAACGATGTGAGATTGTTCACCCCCATTTCTATGGGTTGAACCCACACCTAAGTCATTCTTGCCTTCACAGGGTGGGCTGCCACAATAGGAGACACACCACTTACATCTCACACCTTCGGGAGACAATCTCAACATCAATTGAGACATTTGTTAGTTGTTTTATCCATCATGCACAACAACGTCGCAACCTTTGTCGAAGTCCCTATAGATGATGATCTCACAACTTTTGTCTAGATCCTAATTTGTGATGACCTCACAACCTTTGTTGAGGCCTTTGTATTATGAGAGTAACAGACTTATCCCTCATAGGTCCAACCTTTGTGACAACTTGTACTCAACCCCTCGTATCTTTTTTATGTATGTTTGTTTCTGTTTCAATCTTTCTTACATTAAACATATGCATGAAAATCACTTTCAATTCTGCAAATAAATATGTTTTCATGATGCATGAGATGTACACGTGATCTTGCATCCAAAACATAACATATAATAATAGTCTGACCGACATGCATGACAAACAACAATACATCTTGAAAGTTCTAACATCATTCTAACATATTGTATTCATTCTAGTAAACAAAATCAAAGTATCTAGCAAAGCAAAAAAAAACATACATTTATTAACGTCTTCATATAACATAACAACATGTAACAAGAGAAGAAAACCAGAGAACAAAATACCCTAATACTTTGTGATGTAGGCTAAAGGCCAAATGCATTTGAACGTCGCTTACCTGAGATTCTTAGTGAACTCTGTTTATTCCCAATCTGATCCGATCTTTGCTCTAACTTGTTTCTAAAACATTTATTTTCCTTAAAATGAATAAAGATTGAGTCAATCAAAAGAATAAAAATTTATCAACTACACTGCTTTGAAAACTTTAGTATCAGCTCCCATAATTCTCATCCTTATTTCGTTCATCATCATATTCCATCTTATGAACGATGAACAAATCCAAATTACTAAATCCTAATTTCTAGCAGACGAAACTTTAGAAAGTTTGAGAGGAAAAATATAAGAATTCGCTGCTCCTAATGCATGCATGATTAGGATTTTGTCTTAACCTTCATTTTTATAAATTCACAGTCCAAAAATTCTGCAAACAACGTGTTCTGAAGTATCTTGTTTAGTTGCTGCAAACCGTGTGTGCTTTCAATGCAGACGCAAATGATTTCACTGCAGGTATCAATTGTAGATATCTACTCAACTCATATTATCTACCAATCAATACCGACCACATTCTCACTTCCCACCTTACTTCTATTGGTTTTTAGGTTCCCTCGCACGGCGGAATTACCGATGTTCATAACAACGGTAATGTGCGTAACTTATGTATCATGAAAAACAATTTCAACATGAACATAAAATGGATCGTTGTTATAATATAATAATAATAATATGTATTTAAAAAATTTCTATTTAGATTTAATCTAAAAGATAAAGAATGTTACCTTTGTAGCTTACATCACATGGGTACAAAATCAACCTTCGATCTTCTCCGTCAATCCTCCTCACCTCGAATAAGCATGTGTGGGCGTGATAAACGAAACAATATCACACTCAATTTATGATAGATCGTATTCTCAACACATGAGAAGATCTATTTGGATTTAGAAAACACTTTTCTAAAGCCAACACGGAAGACACAAATTTTGTTCTCAAAATGGATTCCTTAATCTCAAAGATTTCAACAACAACTTCAACTTTTTCACAAACTTCTTCCAACCACCATCTAATGAGGTTGGACCTCTATTTATAGTGCTATTTCTCCATAATGGCTATTATGACATTTAGAGAAAAACACTACAAATTCCTCATTAAAGTTATTATTGATTTCATACATTTATAAAAATGTTATGGAAAACAAAAGTCTTGTCATCATAACTCAACACTTGGCACATTTAAGTTGTAATACATTTATAACAAAAATATTATGGAAAACAAAGGGTCATGACATTAAATCAAATTTGATTTCAAATTTGACAAAATCTATTTTTAAAAGTTACTTTATGTTTGTTAATTAATTGAATAATTAATAATTCAATTATTTGATTTAACAAATATATTAACTTTGACAACTTTTGTCATTTTGTCTTAACTAATTGAATAATCAATAATTCAATTATTTCATCTAATGAAAAAATAATAATAAACTTATTATTGAGTGTATTAAATAATTAATTATTTAATATTCTTCGTTCATTTTTCTATTATTCGAATAATGATAGAAGGTGACAAAGTGACCGATGGACCTATAGTTTTAAGCTCCAATAATATTTTGTTAATTAATATAAACTTTTTATATTAATTAACATAATTATTAACTCTAAAGTAATTCCACTAAATACTTAGAGTTGCACTCTCAAAACTATAGAGTATATTTACTTAAAGTAATGTCCATTGATATAGTCATTACATATGTATTAACCCTCTATTTAGATTCGCAATAGAGCTAAGTTTATAATCCGTTAACCTCTCATATTGCATCTTTATCCTTGACTACCATTAGTTCTTGATTGAATAATTAATTCATAACGATTATGCATTGCGCGCTAATTATTCTATTCTTGAACTAACAAACAAGGGAATCTATAGAAATGGATTTCGTTGTATCGATATTAACATTCTCAGCTATTCATTTTAATTTACTCCCAATATACAAGATATACGCATCGTAACTTGTACAAAATTTTACCGAGTAAATCAAAGAATAAATTAAATAAAATAGGAGTTTATTAAATACAACGAATTAAGATTATACATATATGACCATCATTATGATAAAATTAATTATTCTATATTTAACGGAAATTATCAGAACAATATAATTTTATCTGGTCCAGTCATATATAATGATATTATATAAAACATATTTATTTTATATCACTACATATTTAGTCGGGATATGATTATGCATTCTTAATGAGATAAACTATGTTTATGACTATGAACTATTTGAAGATTTCATACTTCAAATATAAGTCATGGATATATTCTGTTTATTACTATTTATAATTTATCCCACATATATACAATATATATGTCAATATAAAGTTAGCATAAATAACCAAGGAATTTTCTATGAATTTTATAAAACATAATCTAAAATGTTAACATAATATCAATTAATATAAATTTATTCATATATTATAAAATTGTTCTATCACATTTGCTTGTTGGGCATATTACTCCCAACAATCTCCCACTTGCCCTAAAGCAAATGAGACATGTCTCTAATCCTTAAATCCCTGTAAATGTTTCTCAAAACATTTTGCAGGTAACGTCTTAGTGAAGGGATCAACAAGATTCTCAACTGATGGAATCTTCAGAACAATCACATCTCCACGCTGCACTATATCTCTTATCACATGATATTTTCTCTCTATATGCTTTGCTTGTTTGTGACTTCTAGGTTCTTTAGCATTCGCCACTGCACCACAATTGTCAAAGTACAAAGACAATGACTTATTCATATTTGGAACTACTTCCAAATCACTAAAGAATTTTCTAAGCCATATAGCTTATTTTGCTGCTTCACAAGCAACAATGTATTATGCTTCCATAGTAGAGTCTGAAATACCACATTGTTTTACACTTCTCCAAACTATGGCTCCACCTCCAAGGGTGAAAACTGATCCAGATATCGACTTTCGATCATCTGTATTAGTTTGAAAATCAGAATCTGTGTATCTAGTTGGAATCAAATCCCTACCAGAATATACTAGCATATAGTTTCTCGTTCTCCTTAGATACTTGAGAATATGTTTGATTGCTATCCAATGATCTAATCCTAGATTTGACTGGAACCGGCTAACTATCCCTACTACATAACATATATCGGGCCTTGTGCACAACATAGCATACATTAAACTCCCAACAGCTAATGCATAGAGGTAACATCTCATATATTCTTCCTTTTGAGGTGTGTCAGGACAACGTTTTTTTATAAAGAATAACTCCATGTCTAGAAGGTAAATAACCTTTCTTAGAGTTTTGCATCGAATATTTGACAACCATCTTGTCAATATATAATGCTTGAGACAAAGCTAACATTCTATTTTTACGGTCTCTTATTAGACGAATCCCAAGAATGTAGCTTGCATTTCCTAAATCTTTCATCTGGAATTGCTTAGCTAGCCATGCTTTTATATCTGATAATAATTCTACATTATTCCCAATAAGTAGAATATCATCAACATACAGAACTAAGAAGACCACACGCATGTCATTGATGAGCTTGTATACACAAGACTCATCAAGGCATTGTGTGAACCCATAAGATTTGATTGCTTCATCAAATCTCATATACCATGACCTAGATGCTTGCTTAAGTCCATAAATAGACATATTTAACTTACAAATCTTTTGTTTTTCATCTTTATCTATGAAACCCTCTGGTTGCTCCATATAAATGGTTTCTTCAAGATGACCATTTAGAAAAGCCGTCTTGACATCCATCTACCAAATCTCATAATCATAATGAGTGGCAATAGAGAGCAATATACGAATGGACTTAAGCATAGCTACATGAGAGAATGTCTCTTCATAATCAACTCCTTCCCTTTGGGTATAACCCTTAGCTACAAGTCTAGCTTTGAATGTCTCTACATTCCCGTCCACTCCTCTTTTTCTCTTATAGATCCATTTACACCCTATAGGTTTCACCCCTTCAGGTAGATCTAAAAGATCCCAGACGGAGTTGGAATACATTGATTCCATCTCAAGTTTCATAGCTTCAAGCCATGCTTCTTTGTCATCATCTTTCATTGCACATCTAAATGACAATGGACCATCTTTTCCATCATCAGTGACAGCAACTTGTGCTTCACCTACCTGTTCGTATCGAGCTGGTGGTCGTACTACCCACTCGCTATGTCTAGGTGGCGTGATGGTCTGACTAGAAGTAGTCGTCTTCTGAGTACCATGTGGAACAACAACTTTTGTTGTTTCCAATCTGATCTCATCAGCATGAATTTCCTCCAAGACAATCTTGCTTTGAGGTTTGAAGTTTGTCATATAGTCATATTCAAGAAATATGGCATTTGTCGATACAAATACCTTGTTATCTTGAGGACTATAGAACAAACCTCCTCTTGTGCCTTTTGCATAACCAACAAACATGTAAACCTCAGATCGAGGTTCTAATTTTTCAATCTTTCCTACTAGCACATGTGCGGGACACCCCCATATGCGAAAGTGTCTCAAACTAGGCTTGTGACCACTCCACAACTCTAAAGGTGTCTTAGGAATAGACTTAGATGAGACCACATTCAAAATGTAAGTCGCTGTCTGTATGGCGTATCCCCAAAATGATTTTGGAAGTGCAGAGTAACTCATCATGGATGGAACCATGTTAAGTAAAGTCCTATTTCTCCTCTCAGCAACACCATTTTGCTGAGCAGTGCCAGGTGTTGTTAGCTGAGATATAATCCCATGTTCTAACAAGTAATCCTTGAATTCATTATCAAGGTATTCACCTCCTCGATCTGATCAAAGGCACTTGATTGACTTATCTAATTGCTTTTCAGATTCAGCTTTAAACTCTTGAAAGTTTCTAAAACTTTCTGATTTAAATTGAATTAGATAAATATAACCATATCTTGAGTAATCATCAACAACAGTGATGAAGAACTCATAACCATCTCTAGCCCGAGTAGTCATAGGGCCACATACATCTGAATGTATGAGTTCAAGTGGCTCTTGAGCCCTCGACCATTTGCAGAAAAAGGTCTCTTGGTCATTTTTCCCTCTAGGCAGGATTCACAGACTGGTAAAGATCCAACATTTAAATCTTTTAAAGGACCGTCCTTCACAAGTCTATCAATTCTATCTAGATTAATATGACTTAGACGAAGGTGCCAAAGATATGTGTTATCATCATGAGAAATTTTAAGTTTCTTGGACTTAGGCAATTTAACTTTAAAAAGTTCAGTAGTCAACAGTGATTTATTGGTGGACCTTATCATATAAAGTCTATTTTCCATAAAACCAGAACAAATATCTTGTCTATTTCTAGAAATAATAACAATATTATTATTAATTGAATGACATTGTTCAAATAAGTGAGAAACAAAAATGAGATTTTTAGTAAACCCCGGTACAAAATAAACATTATTCAATAATAAAAATTTATTTTTGAAAATTTAATTTTGTTTCTCCCACTGCTGAAGCTGAAACTAGTGCCTCACTGCCCACTCTCATAGTGAACTCCCCATCTGCTAGATTCCGATAGGAACTAAGCATTTGTAAAGAACAATAAACATGATTAGTCGCACCTGAATCAACTATCCAGGGTGACAAATCATTCTCAACTAAACAAGATTCAATAGCAAGTAAATCATATTTACTTTTCTTCTTTTGTTTTAGTTCATCGAAATACTTTTTACAGTTTCTCCTTTCTTTTGTTGCATTTTCAGCAGGAATCAGAAGACATTCTTCAGTCAGTACAAACTTCAAGTTGTCGTGCACAAGAATCATATTCATGTTCTTTTTCCAGTTGACGAAATTGTCGCCAGACAACTTTTCAGTCACGAGTAAATTAATCATAAAAGAAGATATTATGTTGTAATGAATAAATAAATAATGATTAATATTATGCATAAAATTCATAAAAAATATGGCAAGTAAAAATGATGCATGAGCATCCTAAATCACTAAATAAAATGCAAATGCTATTATTGCCTCGATACATAATATTTTTCCTTAGGGTAAAAATATTATCTATTAATAAATTTATTCAAAATATCTCATATTTTCAAAATTTATTAACTATCGATTAGTTTTGGTCAAAATGTGATTAACACATTATATCACATTTTTATGAGTGTATACCATCGTTTTGGTTTTATAAAACTTAACTTATAATTGCTGCCTTAAGGACGGTCAACTATAAAATATATTTTATAAAATCTATCTTTAAGAGATCAACCATAGTATTGATATAAGTGAACACTCTCCTTAGGGAGAACGATAGCTAAGTCGTCTTGGAGCCCCACTTAGATCTCACGTTGTTGTATCAACGATGGAGACCATGGAAAATTACGTCTAACTCTCCGCTCCCACTGTTTATTTTGAATTATAGTGATTTTATAGAATATCACATACTATTAAATCTATAAAAAAATTATTTAATCAAAATAAATTTATTTTATAGATTATTAATTTTATAATCAAATTATAAAATTAATGATATTAAATAAACAATTTATTTAGCACTCACAAAATAATGTAAAAATTTTAACAATTAAAATTTTGCATTATTTTATTTTCTCCAATAATTCATAAATATGAATTAATAGTTTTAATCTAATTAAAACTATTTAATTTTTAACAAACTAATTTATTAAAAATAAATAAATAAAATATATGCTTTGAATGCATGTCAATGTGAGAAAACTAAATGATAAGTAGACCCTATATGCAAGTACTATATGATATGTGAATGCATGACTATGATAAAACAACTTATATCAAGCATAAAAATAAATGAAATAATGACCGGGTCGATTTGGGTGTTTCTAAAATTACATATAAACCAAAAATAAATAAATAAATAAAGTCTTGGTAGCCTCCACATTTGTTTTGCGTCATACGCCGCAGTGGCAACAATTGCACACCATAGTCCCGCTCCAAAATTTGTCTTGTCCTCCTTCTTTCTTTGATCTCCATCAATATTATATAAAAAGTATTTACCCAAGACAAATTGAGTATACATCAAAATTAAAAATAAGAAATTTAAAAAAAAAATATTCCTAACCCAAATCGGCCACATGAAATTACGATCATTATTTTAATTATACATATATCCATACATTCAACATTCCAAATATATATATAAATTAAAAAATGCATAAGCCTACTTATTATCACATATCATGATTTTCATAAAATCACATTATTAAATATATCATAATTACAATGAAGCTCTGATACCAATTGTTGGTTTTTTGGTTCCCTCGCACGGCGGAATTAACGATGTTCATAATAACGGTAACGTGCGTAACCTATGTATCATAAAAAATAATTTCAACATGAACATAAAACGGATCGTTGTTATAATATATTAATAATAATATGTATTTAAAAAATTTCTATTTAGATCTAATATAAAAGATAAAGAATGTTACCTTTGTAGCTTACTTCACACGGGTACAAAATCAACCTTCGATTTTCTCCGTCAATCCTCCTCACCTCGAACAAGCACGTGTGGGCGTGATGAACGAAACAAGATCACACTCAATTTATGATAGATCGTATTCTCAACACATGAGACGATCTATTTGGATTTAGAAAACATTTTTCTAAAGCCAACACGGAAGACACAAATTTTGTTCTCAAAATGGATTCCTTAATCTTAAAAATTTCAACAACAGCTTCAACTATTTTCACCAACTTCTTCCAACCACCATCTAATGAGGTTGGACCTCTATTTATAGTGTTATTTCTCCATAATGGCTATTATGACATTTAGAGAAAACATTACAAATTCCTCATTAAAGTTATTATTGATTTCATACATTTATAAAAATTTTATGGAAATCAAAAGTCTTGTCACCATAACTCAACACTTGGCACATTTAAGTTATAACAAAAATGTTATGGAAAACAAAAGATCATGACATTAAATCAAATTTGACATTAAATCAAATTTGACAAAATGTATTTTAAAAACTATTTTTAAAAGTTACTTTATATTTGTTAATTAATTGAATAATCAATAATTCAATTATTTGATTTAACAAATATATTAATTTTGACAACTTTTGTCATTTTGTCTCAACTAATTGAATAATCAATAATTCAATTATTTCATCTAATGAAAAAATAACAATAAACTTATTATTGATTGTATTAAATAATTAATTCATAATTAATTATTTAATCTTCTTTGTTCATTTTTCTATTATTCGAATAATGATAGAAGGTGACGAAGGGACCGATGGACCTATAGTTTTAAGCTCCAATAATATTTTGTTAATTAATATAAACTCTTTATATTAATTAACATAATTATTAACTCTAAAGTAATTCTACTAAATACTTAGAGTTGCACTTTCAAAACTATAGAATATATTTACTTAAAGTAATGTCCATTGATATAGTCATTACATATGTATTAACCCTCCATTAGATTCGCAATAGAGCTAGGTTTATAATCCGTTACCCTCTCATATTGGATCTTTATCCTTGACTACCATTAGTTCTTGATTGAATAATTAATTCATAACGATTATGAAATGCGCGCTAATTATTCTATTCTTGAACTAATAAACAAGGGAATCTATAGAAATGGATTTCGTTATATCGATACTAACATTATCAGCTATTCATTTTAATTTACTCCCAATATACAAGATATACGCATCGTAACTTGTACAAAATTTTACCGAGTAAATCAAAGAATAAATTAAAATAAAATAGGAGTTTATTAAAGACAACGAATTAAGATCATACATATATGACCATCATTATGATAAAATTAATTGTTCTATATTTAACAGAAATTATCAAAACAATATAATTTTATCTGGTCCAGTCATATATAATGATATTATATAAAACATATTTATCTTATGTCACTACATATTTAGTCGGGATATGACTATGCATTCTTAATGAGATAAACTATGTTTATGACTATGAACTATTTGAAGATTCCATACTTCAAATATAAGTCATGGACATATTCTGGTTATTACTCTTTATATTTTATCCCACATATATACAATATATATGTCAATATAAAGTTAGCATAAATAACCAAGGAATTTTCTATGAATTTTATAAAACATAATCTAAAATGTTAAAATAATATCAATCAATATAAATTTATTCATATATTATAAAATTGTTCTATCACATTTGCTTGTTGGGCATATTACTCCCAACAATCTCCAAAATTACTAAATCCTAGTTTCTAGTAGATGTACCTTTAGAGAGTTTGAGAGGAAAAATATAAGAATTTGTTGCTCTTAATGCATGGATGATTAGGATTTTGTCTTAACCTTCATTTTTATAAATTTACAGTCCAAAAATTCCATAAACAACATGTTATGAAGTATCTTGTTTAGTTGCTGCAAAGCGTGTGTGCTTTCTTTGCGTATGCATATGATTTCGCTGTAGGTATCAACTGCAGATATTTGCTCAACTCATATTGTCTACCAATCAATACCGACCACATTCACACTTCCCACCTTACTTCCACAGACACCAATGCTCACGTAGACACCAATGTTTTTGCAGACGCTAACACTTTTGCGGATACCAACGTTTCCCTATACACCTCATCCCATGGATATCTCCAAAAATTGTATGCCAATCACCACCCGCCACTTGCACATATCCTTTTGCGGACATCTCATTTCCACAGACACTAACACTTTTGCGGACACCTCACTTTCGCGAATACATTCTCAAATTATTTGTCAATTATTATCCACCATGTACACATATCCTTTCATGGACATCTCACTTCCATGAACACCAACACTTTCGCGAACACTAACGTTTCCATGGACACCAATTCTTTCGCGGACACTTCACTTCCGTGGATACCTCCTCACATTGTCTGTCAATCAATATCCGCCACATACACATATCCTTTCGCAGACACACCTCACTCTGCGGATGCTACCTCACACCAGCGGACACCAACACTTCTGCTTATACATTTCATTCCACAGGCACTCTTTCGTGAACACTCACACATTATTCTTTCCAAATTTTTTCACACCAACTTTCTTAATCTTGTGATGTGCTTAATAAAATAAATCTCATATTTTATTACAATATAACTCTTCACTACACAATATATAGATTTTTTATTGTGATATAATTCATTATATTTAAATTCTAAAATATCATTTTACACATAAAATCATTCATAAAAATTTTCATGGTGTTAGACATTGCAATACCAAAAATAGAACATATTAAATTACCAACTCAAGGCTTTGGCATTTCAACCCAACTCTTTGGCATCGAGCATCATTTTGTCACGTCTAAGATAACCCGACCTCATTGTATCCACACCTAGTTTTCTAACCTGGTAGGCTACCTGAGAAACTACGACACCAACCATCTTTGGATCTTGTCAGCTTTTCCGTCTAGGCAACCCACTCATCAAGTATTTGTCAATTCCATAGTATCCATCAATTTTATTCTTTTTCTTTTAATCACACATTCATTCATTAATTTATTATTGTACATTATTACCACAACTATGTCTAAGGCCCAAGTAATCATAAGAGTTAAAACCAATTTGATGCTATATAGAAAAAGATAATATACCTGAAATAGTTTTCAATGACAATAATTAAATATAAAAAATAAATTTTGTATTATGTTTATGATGTAAGACGCAGATAAAACTAATGAAATACCTTTTCACCTGTAAGTAATTGATCGTCAATATAAGTGAATAATTATGAGTTTTCTCTGTAAATACCTGATTCCTAGTGCAATTATTGAAATCTTAAAAAATATGGTGGAATCTCAATTGATAAAATTTTGGATTTGAGTCAATTTATGGTCCACCTTAGATTCTAGACTGGGTAGGTCGGGTACAATCAGCTCAATGGGTTCTGCTGGGTTGGGTTAGCAAGAACTCGATTGGTTTGGGGTCAATTTCTAATTAGGCTGAGGCCCTTTCTCCTATAATTAATTTCGTACTTACAGAGATATGGATTTGACGAGTCGCAGTGCATTTTCTGAAGAAGGATTGCTGATTCGGTCAAAGGAGGAACCTTTGTCAGAGGTATCACAGGTTTCGTTGCTCGGTGGTGACGGTTTCGGGCGGTTCTGGTGCGCGTGCAAGACGTAGAACAAACTGGGTATCCAAGATTCAGAGTCTGAACTTCGAAGGTGGGCAAGTTGGCCTCTGATTTTGCTTTCTCCCTCCACTCAATTCTCTGTATTTTGAAGAAAGCAGGGGGACGGGTAAGTTTTTTTTTTTTTGAAATTCATCCGGTTGGAACTTCGATTTAGGAAACTTTGGTTGAATGTTTTGCTGGACAGTTGGGTTTGTGGTAGAGGAGGGTTAGATTTCCTTCAAATTGTGATCATCTTCATGCCCATTCAGATTCGTCTCATTCTGTGCTGGTGAGATTAGTTTGGATTTGAGGCAAAAGGAAGATCTTTTTTTTTTTGTGAAAAGAAGTTGGGTCTCTGCTTCTCTTCATTGAAGGAGGACCTGTTTCTGGGCAAAGGAATATTATAGGTGAGGCTCCGAAGGAAGCCAGAGGGGAGGAAGAATTAATTTTGGAAGCTTTCCCATTTTGCTTCCAATGGCATGGAATGGTGTGGGTTAGATGATAGAGAACAAAGAAGGCTTGGATTTAAAACATAATAAGCCTCTTTATTTAGCGAATTCTAAATTTGCATAATTTATGGAATTGGATTTGTAATTTTGTCCAGAAATTGGATCCATAAAATCTTAGGAAATCCAATACTTATTGGATTATACAATATTTATGGCATAGAGAGTCATCCTTCAAAGAAAATCTCCACACCCACTTCTCCAACAATGCCTTATCACTGCCTTCAAAGTTGCCTATTCCAAGACTCCCTTGCAGTTTTGGACTGATCACAATATCCCGATGAATAAGATGTGGTTAACTCCTTTCTTCTTTTCCTTCCCAAAAAATTTCACCTGCCATTTGATTTCAACATCTTGGCAATCTTAGAAGGAGATTTAAAATGAAAAAGATTCTAGGTTGGGATGCTATCTAGTACCTCAAGAATCTTGGTAAGACTTCCTCATCTAGAGAAGCACCATTTTCCAACCACATAATCTTTCTGACATTTTATAAAACCAGCTCTCAAAAACTGCAAGAAAATGGATTTCTACCAGAGGCGTTAAAATCCAATTGCCTTTTCTGCATTTAATCATCGAAGCAAATCACTTTTGTTGAGGTTCATCTGATATTTTAATTTTTGAGTGAGTTACTGTGATGAGACAGTGAATTTCAACTCAAGATCTCCTGCTCTGATACCAGATATCGACGATCTCAAAATGTTAAACTGTTGGGTTGAAGTTAACTGTTGTTGTCCATTTAGTTGGGTTCTCTATTCTCTGTTACTTTCAAATGTATTTAACTTTTCTATTAGTTGTCAAGGGTTATTTTTTCTTTCATTGATCTATGTAATGATTTAAATGCAGGCGTAATGGAGGTTACGTTGCTTAAAGTGCTGCTGAGCCACATTTCATCATTTTTCCAATTGTCATCATGCGACAATATCAGATCAGAACCTGTGTTAAAGTATTATCAAAACACAGACGAGCTATTGAAGTTGTTAAAGCCAATACTTGATGCAGTTTTGAATTCAGAAATTCCTTCTGAAGAAGTGGCGAACAAGTTATTTGAAGAACTTTGTTATTCTGTTGGAGAACTGAAAGAGCTGTTTCAAAAGTGGCAGTCATTGTCAAGTAAATTATATTTTGTGAGTTTCTATGACTACCTTTGGTGAATTTGTTCATTTGAGGTACAAATGATATGATCATACAGTGAAGGGCATCCTTGCCAATTATTTCAATTGTACTTATACCTAAAACTCTATCGCAGTAATGAACATCAATACGTAAGTTTTCGTATAGCAAATGACATCAATACTAAGCAAATGACAGTTTCTACTATTGTTATATATTTGTCATATCTTCAGTAATTTTTTGTATGTGTTTAGATGTGACTAATTGTCTGCTTTCTCATTTTTTATTTCTAGGTTTTGCTAAGTGACACATTGATTTCAAGGACTCAGAAGAATAGCCTTGATCTTTTTCAGTTTCTTCAGGCATCTCATGAATATATCTTTGTTGAATCAAACTCATCTCTCGAGGTAAGATCTGAGGAAAGTTACTCGATATTTTTATTACCTTTTTAGCTGTAGACGGAATTCGGCAGCTCATTTATCTGGTTTGATGTTTATTTAGGGAACCATATAGTGTATTGTACTTTTTGTGCTTAAATTTGAGGAAGATCTCACTTTGTTTTCTTTTCAGCAATGTGTTCAGAAGATAAGGTACATCAGACATGAACAGTCCTCTACTGTTTTTAAAGATGCTCTTAGAGATCAAGAGGAGGGTGTTGCTCCTAGTTCAGAGGTATTGGCAAACATTGCAGAGTGCTTGAACTTAAGGTCTAACCAGGAAGTTCTAATTGAGGCTGTGGCGCTTGAAAAGTTGAAAGAGAATGCTGAGCAAGCTGAAAAGACCGGAGAAGCTGAATACATTGAACAAATGATTGCTCTTGTGACTTGCATGCATGAGCGCCTTTTGACGATGAAGCAGAGCGAGAACTATAACCCAGTTTCAATACCTCCTGATTTCTGCTGTCCTCTGTCCCTTGAGCTGATGACGGATCCGGTGATTGTATCCTCAGGACAAACATATGAGCGAGCTTTTATCAAGGATTGGATTGATCTTGGGCTCACTGTTTGTCCTAAGACTCGCCAGACATTAGCTCACACTAATCTAATACCCAATTACACTGTTAAGGCACTGATTGCAAACTGGTGCGAGTCAAACAATGTGAAGCTTCCTGATCCCTTGAAGTCTGTGAGTACAAACCTGCCCTCTCCCCTTCTTGGCAGCAGAAACTCTGTGGTACACCGAGACTCACCAGTGTTCCCTTATAATAGAAACTATCCACCAATGTCCCCAGAATCAACTCGGTCTGAAGGTTCCCCCGGTAACATCTTAAGTTCACCTGGTAGGAACCTTCCCCTGGCAAATAATTCCTTACCTTCTGTAGCTGTAAATGTTCTGGGGTTGGATACTGAGAGAGTGTCGCTTACAACCTCAGAAGATAGTGTAGATATGTCGGAGAATGACAATTTAGTCACCGAATCTTCTATTGCACCATTAAGAACAGATTATCATGGTGCTTCAGGAGCTGAATTGCCTCAAAGCCATTGTAGAAAGGCCTCTTCTGCCAGTGCAGTTTCTGATTTCCCTCGAGAAATTTCAGAAGATGCCGAAGCCTCACTGGTTTCAACTGTGACAGGATGTGCGGCAGATGTCCCTGCAGAGGTAAAAGTAGAACCGCCGAAGCCTGATGCATTGGTAAACACTTCGCAGAGAGAATCTGATCATTTTCCTCCGACAAGATCACGAAGTCATAATCTGTGGCGCCGACCATCTGAAAGGTTTATTCCTAGAATGGTTTCTTCTTCTTCTTCTGCTATTGAAACTAGGCCAGATCTTTCTGGTGTTGAAGCCCAGGTTGAGAAGCTGGCTGAGGACTTGAAGAACCCTTCACTAGAGACTATAAGACCAGCTGCTGCAGAAATACGGTTACTAGCCAAGCACAATATGGATAACCGGATTGTGATTGCCAAGTGTGGGGTCATTGCCTTGTTGGTTGATTTGCTCATGTCTACGGACCCAGAAATCCAGGAGCATGCTGTGACAGCTCTTCTTAACTTATCGATCAATGATAACAATAAAACTATCATTGCCCAAGCCAAAGCAATTGAACCCCTCATTCATGTTCTTCAAACTGGGAGCCCCGAGGCAAAGGAGAATTCAGCGGCCACTCTCTTCAGCCTGTCCGTGATTGAAGATAATAAAATAAAGATTGGAAGATCAGGGGCTATAGTACCTCTTGTTGATTTGCTGGGAAATGGGACTCCAAGGGGAAAGAAAGATGCTGCTACGGCGTTGTTTAATTTGTCAATATTTCATGAAAACAAGGCAAGAATTGTACAAGCTGGAGCTGTAAAACATCTGGTGGAGTTGATGGATCCAGCTGCGGGAATGGTAGACAAAGCAGTTGCTGTGTTGGCCAATCTTGCCACAATACCTGAGGGAAGAACTGCAATAGGTCAGGAGGGTGGAATCCCTGTGCTTGTGGAGGTTGTTGAGCTTGGTTCTGCTAGAGGGAAGGAGAATGCGGCTGCTGCATTGTTGCAGCTGTGCACGTGTAGCAATAGATTCTGCGGTCAGGTGCTTCAAGAAGGAGCAGTCCCTCCATTAGTGGCGCTGTCACAATCTGGCACTCCCAGGGCAAAAGAAAAGGTGTCTGCCTTTCACTCACTCTCTCTCTCTCTCTCTCACTCACTCTCTCTCTAACAAACCAAGAACATAATTTGATTATTTGCAGGCACAAACACTTCTAAGGTATTTCAGAAACCACAGACACGGTAGTGCAGGGAGAGGCTGATTTGGAATAACAATCTATTTCGCATTTTGAAGGGTCTAAATTATTTGAAATATAAAAATTGCTTGTAAATTTGAATTGGTGCAAATAATGGGATGTGAAGGGGTTGTTGCTTGGATTTGCGAAGAGACATGTGGTGAAGGAACCCATTTATTTATTTTAGTGAAAGAGTGAAGTTAGGTCGGGAAAGATGAAGCATGTTGAAGTGCTTCTGTCTTCTCTGTGGTGTCCATTTAAATGCATCAGTAACTCCAGTTTGCAGTTGGGAACCATTGCTCTGCAACACCAGATTGTCATCTCTCCCCGAGTTATTGCTCTGTAAAACTTTATGACGGAAATTGTGGAGATGAGGGTTGACAAATGAGACGGGACTCAAGGCACGCCTGCCAGCATGACGAAACAACCCACCATTTTGGTGCTTAGCCGTTAGCATATCTTGGATAAAACATATATTTTCAGGCCGCATTTTCTTGAGACCACCCCGCACATGTACATGAAAGGGGGGGCCTTTTTCTCATGCAAAGGTTGAACAAAGGAAAAGGGGGTGCGCTCTCATTTCCAACGCATTTCTTTTGCTGCAACTGAACAACGTAAATTACATTTGTTTATATGTAAAGGAGATTTCTTCCTTTGATTAATGTCTCCTACGTTGACTCGTGAGAGCATCAACATCACCCATTTCTCCATAAAGTACGTAAACTATGTTTGTATATTTTAGCTGCCAACTGCTAAAAGAAGCAATAGTTATCATTATGATGAGTGCATCAATTTGCCCCATAAATTTGGCTGCATACTGCGCATCCGTGCTATTATTGAAGCTTGAAAAGCTTGATCACTAGTTACCCCTCTCCACTTTGCTTCTTTATATGCTTTCGCAATATCAAATTGAAAAACTGTGTTAGAGCTTCTGCGCTCTCTAAAAGCCATGAAATCTCCACAAGGCAAAAAACCTGGAACAAAAGCTTCCGCTGAAGCTGCAGGTTGCTTCTTCTGCGCCATGGAGGAAGTAGACCAGCTCCACCGAACTCGTCAACTCAAAAAATGCTTCAGAGAAATTCCTCTAAGAGACGAAGAAGAAAATGTTCTTGCTTTAAATGCTCTATGGAGCATCGCCATGGCAGAACCTGATAACGCCGAGTTCCCTGCCCTCGGAATCTTTGAATGCATGGGGAAGCTTGTTTATCGCGGGGTAACGCAAAAAAAATGGCTGCTTAGAAACCAGAATATCTATATCCCTTACTATGCAACTCATATTATCGGTTCCTACACCATGAACGAGCCTCAATTTGCTGAAATGGCAGTTAATTCAGGCGTTGTTCGACCATTAATGGAGCTGTTGAGAGGAAAGATCAGTTGGGTGGAGCAAAGGGTTGGGTTTCGAGCGCTTGGTCATTTAGCCAGCCATGAAAAGACCTTGGACGCCATTTCAGAGCACGAAGGCGAGCTCATAGAACTGGGTATGGCAGTATCATGTTCATGTTTAAACAATGTGTACGATAATTTTATCAGTGTTGAAGAATCGAGGAGACTGAAATACCACTGCGATCTTCTGACGAGAGGGATTGGAGGGTCGGAGATGGAGAATAAAAAAGCAGAAGAATGGGGGGGACAGCTTCAGCAGTGGAGTCTTTATCTTCTCAACTGCTTTGCATGCAAAGAAAGACCTCTCACTCTCAGCTTAATCTGTAAAAATACGTCATTCTTGAAGAAGCTATGCCAGATGTCGGGTAGAGGAGTTGAGCTAATAAGAACTCTCTGCAACTTCCAAAAAGGAAGAAAGACCCTGGCACAAGTGGGAACAGTGATTGAGACTCTCTGCAATACAGCGAGATCCTCGGATGAGTCGCAGTACATGGCTATTGAAAGCATCCTGCTAATACTGAAGGACCCAGAAACAAGATACGTCAATGGAGCGTTTGAGACTGCAATTCTTCCTCTTTCCGATTTGGTTGAGCTTGAAAGTGGAAACGATCGTGATCGACGGAAAGTCGGGGACGCGATCACTCGAACACTGTTACAAGATTACCATAAAATCAAATATGGAAATCTGAAACTGAAGAGCAGAAGACGTGAGAGAGCATTGGAGAAAATCTGGGACACGAAGGTGGAGAGAAAAAGGAAAGAGGAGTTAATGGGTGAGGAAGAAGTTAGAGAGAGAAAGGGAATGGTTTGTCGAATGAAACAAGAAGGAAAGCAGATATTCCAAAGGGGAGAGATTGAAAAGGCAGCAGAGAAGTATTCAGAGGCCTTGAATTTGTGTATATTGAAGATGAGGAAGGAGAGGATGGTCCTCCATAGCAACAGAGCCCAGTGCTATTTGCTGACGAGGAATGCAGATGCCGTCATTTCTGATACGACCAGAGCTCTATGTTTATCATGGAGTGAGGGGAAGCCTCATGGGAAGAGCCTGTGGAGAAGATCACAGGCGTATGACATGAAAGGGATGGCAAAGGAGAGTTTGTTGGACTGCTTGCGATTCGTCAGAGAATCTAATGGAGCCAAGCGAGTGAGCATTCCTTACTATGCAGCACAAATGATTGAGAAGCAGATGAAGGGCACGTGGATTTTTGCACCTGCTAAAGCAGAAGCATGCAAGCAAAACGAAGAACTCAATTGCCAAGATTGTGATTTTCTTGGTGGGTAGATTGTAAGGCCATAAATTCCTCTATTTGTTGCTTTTTACCAACTCTCACTAAATTGTCTTCTCAGCATAAACAAATGAGAAGCATCCCACCTTCCCCCTCTTTTCTTTCTCACTTTGTATTTTTCTTAGCATTTAAAGTTGGAAACTTTTCCCTCTTTTGTTTTCTAAAAGATAATAATATCAAATATTATATGGGAATGGGATACCCTACCTAACCCACTAATTATGCCTAACGCACTAATGCAAAGTAAGGTAATATTATTATGAGAATGTGTTATGGAGCACAACCGTGATACTTGAGTTCTCCTTGATGTATTAATGTCACGTCTCAAAGGGGATTCGAGACCGAACAAAAAATGACTTGACTCAAACACAAACTCATTTGTTCAACCCTTTTACTTAAATATCTTAATGAGCAATAGAAGCATTAAATAAGATAGTAAGGGTCCAACCAAATTGGACTAACACAAAGCTCTAATAGTGACATGTGATAGGGTAGTGATATAAGTCCATGAAGTAAATGTACCAAAATTAAAGTAAAAGCCGAGCTCACTCCTACATTGGCAACTGGAGATCCTCCAATCTAATGCCTTAATAGAAATGTCGTAAGGGTGAGTCAACTAAACTCAATAGAAATAAACTTTACATTAAACAATAGTATAAATAAATGTATATAAGCATGCTGAGTTAAAACAAATTATGTGTAATGACCGAAATTCCTTTTGGACGAATTTTAAAATGATTAAGGATTCATTCAAAGTATTTAATAATTATAGGATCGACCTATTGATAGGGCATATTATTTTATGATTATGAAAATTAAATAGGAATTTATGGGACTTCATGGTGGGTATTATCGACATAGGAAGTATTAATTATAAGGGAAAGATAAGAAATATTTGGAGAAATTAAGTGGGATTATAACAATTTAATTGAAAGAAGAATTGGACAGTATGTTGGGATTAATGTGTTTATTTTGATACGTGGATTATTGGCAGTGGGTGGAATTATGTGAATTTTTGGAAGGGAATACCGGGTCAAAATATAAGGAATTATTAAGAAAGTATTTGGGAGGATATATATAGGTTAACTATTGGATTTTGTGGCTTAAGATTCATTTCTGGGAATGCTTGGTTGGATAGGGATTTTGTTAATATATATGTCTTGAGCTCGCAATAGGGAAAGATTTTGTAGCGTAAGTATGCAAATGGGTGAGGAGGGACATCTGTGGGCTAAGAGGGATGTCCGTCGTCCGCTGGAGAGCAACGTAGGTCAATATGAGGGGAATAAAAGGGGGGCTGCTAGATGAGGCTTGAGAATTACCGAACAGAATGCTGATCGTTGGATTAGAAAGAGGGACGTCTGTTGTCCAAGAGAGACGTCCTATAGCGGCGAGGGACTTCCAATGATAAGAAAAGAAGAGGGCCACGTGCAAGGCACGTGGCAACCCAGATGGAAAAAGGGCACATTGGATGACTGTCGGATGGGGATTAGGAAAGATAGGACCAACCGTGGACCCTTGGATTAGCAAGAAGGATGTTTGTTATAGCAGCGAGGGACGTCCACTACCAAGAGGAAGAAGAGGGGGGTGGTCCTGTGCAAGGCACTAGAGAAACTTAATGAAAACGGATGCGTAAGGATAGCCGACGGATGAAATAGCGAACGAGGTTAAGATCGTAGGATGTGAGTGAGAGACGTCCGTCATTAAAATAGATGTCTGACGCTGAAGTAAGAAGGGTCACGTGCAAGGCACGCAGGAAACTTAATGAAAATGGACGCGTAAGGATAGTCATCAAATGAAATAGCGAACGAGGTTAAGACCGTAAGATGTGAGCGAGAGATGTCCGTTGTTTAAAAGAGACATCTGACGTTGAAATGAGGGACAGTGCCACGTGCAAGGCACGCTAGGGGAATCTTGATGGAAATGAACACGTGTGGATGACCGTCGGATGAGGGAGAAAATGCGGCTAAGACCGTAAGATGTACAAGAGGGACCTCCGTTATAAAGGAACACCATGTGCGATGCACGTGAGAATCTAAAGGAAATTTGGATGCGTATGATGACCGTCGGATGAGGGGATGAGCGAAGTGGACCGTGGGATACGCGGAGAAGGACACCCTCCAAAGGTTGGGGGACGCCCAGCGGCGAAATATGAGCTCGGACTTCCTCAAGGCGATGTCGTCTCGGACGAAGAAACTAGCAGGCAATTTTACGCCGTAACAGAGGGTATAAATAGCGAACATTCTGAGGAAAAGAGAATTACTCTATTGAGGGGTGGCTGTATTAACTCCAGTTCGAGAGCGTTGAAAGGAGATTGTATTTCAACGCCAGGAAGTCGAGCCGAGCTGGGTCAAGGTTTTTCTTCCATATTTTCGATCACTGTAAGAAATGTTGTTTGTGTTTTGGCATTTTGTCCCTACAATGCAAAGTGCTAGGTGGTTTGCCTTGTTTTCCCTTTTTGTTACTGCTCTGTTGACTGACGGTAGTTTGTAGATTGTGATGCGTGTTGAATGTCTCTATTCATGATAAATAGGCATTGAGGATTTGTTGTTATTGTTTTTATAAAGGAATGATAGGGGATATGTAGCCATTGTGTTCTGTTTTGATTACTGTCATTTAGAGACTCTCGAGGACTTGATTGTTTTGTTTTTAGTTTAATGGCTTTTTCTGGAGAAGTATTGCTTACTGCTTTCTAATGAATTTTCTTGAGAATATACTGCCTTGTTTATAACGTTTATTTCTATGTTCATTGAGTAAGGATTGATTTTATAGTCTCATTGATGATGATGATCTGTTCAGAAGGGATTTCTTATAGCTATAGATAGTTTTGTTCATAGTGGATAGGTATTTGGAGGTTTGTTATTGTTGTTATTATTGTTGCACATGATGTTAGATGTTCATGTTACATGGTAATGTATGTTCATGCATTAGTCAACATATAAGAAAGATAAAACGAGGATAACTGCATGAGATATGATTGAGTGCCCATCCATATCAAGTGGATGAGTTCTAAGCTAGTGGTATGGGATGCTAGCCCAAGAACAAGTTCACGTGGGCCGATCATCCAATCGTACTACCTACTTGGGTTGAATGGTTACCCACTTAAATCAAGCAAAAGAAGAAAGCAAGAAAGTATGTAAATAGTAACTGAGGACAAGCTGCCCCAAAGGTTGGGCCAGTGAGACATTAGCTTGTTAGCTTGCTTCCAGCACTACTCGGGGCTGACTGACACAAAGGTTTGCTAGTTGTTGTGCATTAAACGATGGAATAGTTAACGGAGGACTCCCAAAGGTTGGACTCCCTCTCTCAAAGGTTGGAGACCTCACAAAGGCTGGAGGAATGTAGTGTGTGGGTCTCACAGTCGTGCTTACTCTGTCAGAAAAGAAAAGGAAACGAAACGAAAAGAAACGAAAAGAAAGGAAAAGTAAAGAAAAGGAAACGAAAGGAAAAGAAATGAAAAGAAAGGAAAATAAACGAAAAGAAATGAAAAGATATGGAATGAAAAGAGAAGAAAATTGAAAGAAAAGCAAAAGAAAAGAATAGTGAAAGAAATGAAAAGAAAAGGGAAGAAAAGAAAGAAAATAAAAGAAACAAAAGGAATGAAAAGAAAAGAAACTAAAAGAATAGAAAAAGAAAACAAATGTCACGACATGTAATGTTTACGGTCATATACATTTCTTGCTAAGTCTTAGACTTATAGATGAGCTTTGCATTGTAGGTACAGGTATTACAGAGAAAATGACAAATGCGAAGACACATTGAGGGAGCTTGCTCATGATGAAGACTTGACGGTTCTTGAGTAATTCTATGGTTTATCTCACTATTTTTATAGAATGAATATTTATATGAAAAATTTGTTAAGGACTGTTAAAACAGGAATTTGACAAGAAATGTATTTTAATTTCATAAAGTCTTCTGCTGCAAATGCTTATTAAATGTATGGTTTAGTAGTTAATTTTAAAGTATGGTTTTATCGCAAAAAAAAAAAAAAGAATTGAAGTAACATCCTTTTAGTACGATGATTTAAAAAAAAAAAAAAAAAAAAAAAAAAAAAAAAATATATATATATATATATATATATATATATATATATATATATATCATGAGAATTTACTACAAAATAAGGTTTTTCAAAAAGGGGCGTTACATTATGTCATATCGAACAAAACATAGTAGGGTAAGTTTTCAAAGCAACCCATTATAGTGTGGTTTGTAACATAAAATAACCTATTATTGTAAGTTTCACTGTAAATGGAGCCACTCATGAACTCCAAACATACTATGTCATCGGCAATAACAATAATGACAATACGCGGCAATCGCAAAAGCCACGAACTACCCTGATCTGGTTTAGGGTTTTGCGTCTAAGAACACGATACATACAACTGTCTCATTACTCTAGTTAGCAATAACAATCAAATACATCATTCAACAGTCAAATGTGTGTAAGAGAAAACATAACCTCAGATGGATCGATTAAACTTAATTCACACGATCAAGCTAATCAATGAAATTAAAATATGTATGCACAATTTAAAAGTGTACAGTAAAAGTATATAAATAGATAATATGAAAAACTGAGGAGCCTTCAAAATGGACACATCATTTTATATGAGATAACGTCTCGAAGTAAGTTTATAGAAAAACTATGCAATGTTGGATATAAAATAAATCTCTATCTCAAAGAGACCTACTAATAGCCAAGTCAAAGCCCAAGCAAATGAGAATTCAATCGATTCAAAATTTCTTGCTTATATGTTGAACTTATCAAATTATATATTCAAATCTGTCACGACTTGAAGGTAGGTTTCACAACCAGAAGGAAAACTTAATAGAATCGTCGGGTCAGGCAACTCGATCATCGGAGAGAACTCGATCGCCTAGTCCAAGGCTAGGATGAAGCGAAAGTCTTAATATGAAATTAAACTCAAAACCCAAATCACTTGAGTTGGGATCCACAGAGTAATCAACAAGAGGCAAGATAGTATAAAAACAAACTAAGAACGTGCTGTACAGAAATTAAACTAAACAACACCAAATGACAAATCCCAAATATACCAAAGACGAAAGGATCAGATTGATGAACCTCCACTCATCCAAGGGAAGGTTGAAACACCCACCATAGGGACACTAACAACACCCCACAACAACCCCGTATCAAACATATACATCAAAATTCAGAAAAATAAAGTCTAAGGGGTGAGTGACAAACTTAGTAAGAGAATCTATATTAAATGCAATGCATGCGAAAACTTTTTTTCTCATCCTTTAAAAAACTAATTTCATGCTTCTCATTTATCGTATATGGATTTTAAATCATAAATCTCTTCATCATTTTAATTAAATAGGCCCAAGGCCATCAATGTGGCTTCATCTAAACCCGTTGTATATATAGACAGCTATATCACAAAATATGTCAACATCGTTTTTCATGCGAAAACATTATCAGAGAGATAGTCACACAAGGACCCATTCGGCACAAACTATAGAAAGGTGGTCATCTGCCAAAAGCAACACCTCATGAGACAGAGGAATCAAAATGATGGCGATTCAGAGATCCAACAGATCACTCGAGTTGTCGATAAGCCAAGTTCAGCGCTGACACAACCCGTATAATCATGGTAACGGATAAGGTTGTTCACGATAGATTGCTCCTCAACTAGCTACCTATAGGATCCAAGTTGATGCGGGTTGCTGACGAGCGGAGCTACGAGCTGTCATGCCACCCATCAAATAAAAGATAGTAGGCGAGCAAAACTCAGCAACTAACAACTTTCAATCTGTGTGACTAAAACCCTAGCTAGGTTCTAGTGCTCAAAACTCAAGGATGCGTCATCACCACCCTATCACCTTTTCGACTTTCGGGGTTTGAAACCCAAGGATATGTCACTAATGCCCTATCACCTTTTTGCATATACAAACAATCAATCTTCTTGTAGTAGAAGATTGTACAAGATAGCCTCGTGATGCTTTAGTGCCAAAACTGCCTAAAGCATCAAGAGGATTCATCCTCCCAATATATATATATGCACAGAATATCAATAGAACCATGTATAATAAAGTAAACGTGATAAAACATATGCATACATAAAATGGATGTGCTGTCGATTTTAAAACATGATACAATGCAGTGCGTAAAGTAGAAAAATCACTGCCTCAATGATGACCACGACAACCTTACCGACTAGCCAGCTCCACACGCTGTCTGAAGTGAGGTCGAAACCAGTGATATTGTAATACCCCGATTTTTCATAATGAAATTAAATAAGGATAATTGAAATTTCATTGGATAATTAAGTGGATGAAAAGTGGGAGATTATAGCATTTAATTAGTATTTGGTGGATTATGTGATGAATTTATTGTGGATTTTAATATCCCAATTAAGTACAGATAATTAAAAATTTCATTGGATGATTAGTGAGAAATTATAGCATTTAATTAGTATTTTATGGGATAAATTTATTAGTAAAGATTTATTGGAGAATAATTAGAGTTGTGTTGGGTACATATAAAAATTAGTTAGAATAATTGATGGTGGAATATTGGTTATAATAATTGGTGGTGGAATATTGGTTAAAATAAATGGTGGTGTATTGTTGGTTAGAAATGGTAAGGGAAAGTGTTAAGTTAGAATAATGGTAGTGGTGTTTATGAAAAATGGAAGAAAATAAATGGCAGAGGCGGAAAAATGCTACTATGTGGGAGCTATTGATAAGATGATCAACCACTCGTTTTTGTGGCATTGGACCGGTCGATCACTGATTGACCGGTCTCACGTGAAATTTTGAGAAAAGAATGACAGATTCAAATGCCTGAAAATCACATTGGACTGGTTGATCAAATGAACAACTGGTCCCACTGGAAAAATTTCTGCCGAAGAAAAAAATGTGAATTTTGGCTGAGGAGAAATCTGATTTTTTCCTGTGATTTCTTGCTCCTCCTTTGCTAAAGTTCTCCTCCTTTACGTAGTCGAGAGTTAGGTGTTAGGGAAGATATTGATAAAATAGGAAGAGTGGATGTGCACTATTAAGTGGAGTCTTAAATGGATGATAAAATATGATGATAGTGCATCATCCATTGATGGTTTCCTGCTTATAAATTGAGGGTGAAGCCTTGGAGAAGGTAGTGAGCTGAGAGGGAGAAAAGAGAGTGTGTGAGAAGAAAGAAAGAGAGGAAGGGACAGAAAGAAAGAGTGAAGGGGAAAGGAAATTCTCGATTTGGAAATCCATTGTTTGGATAGTTAAGGTTATACTCTGTTGATACACTAGTTGGATGATTCTTTATGCTCCCTATTAATTGAAAGTTTATGTTCCATGGATAAGATTAGTTGGAATATGGAGTGGAGAAGCTATAAAGTGATTTAGTTGGAATTGAGTTATGGATTTCTATTACTATAAATAATGGTATCGAAATTATTAAAGTATAATGAACAGTAAAAATGAAGTTAATAATATGTGATTATTAATAGTTGTTATTTAATGATTTTGAAGGTATTTAAGAAGAAGGATACAATGTTAAAACTCCGTAAAGGCACAATGGTGGTCAACTGAGACCACGCAATAGTCGACGAGGCAAAGTAAAGGTCAACTAGGACCTTGCAGTGTCAACTAGGCTCAACAATGACCAATCAGGACCTTTTAGTGTCAACGAGAAACGTCAACAATCAACCAAAACCTCAAAGATGTCGATAAGACACGTCTGCAACCATCCAAGACTCAACAGTTAACGAGACTTATCTAAAGTCAATTGAACATGACTTTATTGGAAATTAGCTCAAAATCCATAAACTGAACAGTGCCTAAAACCTTGCAAAATGACAAGAATTTCCATCAATGAGTCACAAGGGACGAGTGGAAGGGTCCTACACAAAGTCTAGGAATCCAACTAATGGACAAACAACACAAAAATATGACAAAATACATTGTGTGGTTGACCAAGGACCTCTTGAGGTCGACCTGGGTCAATTCCTAGACAATCTACCCAGTTTGCAGCTGACCAGAAAAAGAACAGAGGCCGACCAAAACGACTGCGGTCGACCAGACATGAGTCTGTGGTCGATTGGACACGTGCGGTTGACCACTCTTGCATTCGTAGTAGACCATGGTGGTCGATCGGACGTGTTCTGGTCGACCAAAAATCAACCTGTGCATTCTGAGCATGATTGGTCGACTGGACACCATGCATCGATCGACCGAGATAACATTCAGGCGTTGCTTTCCGACGAAAAACACGTTGTTTTCTCCCGATTTTTGACTTTCAACGACAAATAACCCTATATAGACTCCCATTCCACCAATATAAACTAGAAATTTATCTCAGATTCGAGTTTTTAACCTCGAATTCAAAGCCAATAACATTGAAAACTTTAATTTAAAAAACGGAGGGGAAAAACGGAAATACCCACTAGCGGCCTTCACAAAAGTTGTTGGTCTTGATGCTACGAACATTTTCCACTCCTTGAATTCCCTACACGTTAGACTTCGTCCCTCTCCTCTCAGTCTCCCTTTCCCTCTTCCTCTCCCTCTCCCTCTCCCTCTCCCTAGCCTCCTTCCTTAAGAAGAACTCATTCTTTTTCTTTTTATTTAAATTTTCATTTTCTTTATTTCTTTAATTCTTTTATAAAATAATATATATATTAAAATATATTCTATATATTAAATAATTCTAATTCAAATCTCGATTTGTTCTAAATGCTAACTGACAACAATTTTTAGCCAAAAATGATTTACTAAATTCATTTTCTCAATTAATTTAACACTAAAAGATACACAATTTTACTGATTTTGACTATATGACTGAAAATTCACATGTAATCGCTACGTGACAAATCAGATTAACTTTCAACGCTTGATTAAAAATTACGTGAAAAATTAATATGTAGAAGTCATTATTATAAAATTCATGGATTTTACAGCAGGCCTAACAGAAACACCGAGTCGAGTGACTCGGTCCTTAGAGAGGACTTGATCACTTAGCCCAAGGCATAGTTCACAATAGAAGACTTGAATATAAATCAAAGTCATAACCCACACAAAATAGGTCTATGTCTATATAATGGTTATGAGAAATAATAGCTTAAATAAAATAAATATTGTGCATCCAACCAATAATCAAAACAATAACCATACATTTTAATACAGACCTAAACACAAATATCCTCACTAGGAAATACAAACTAAACACTTAGAGGGGAAGAAGGGAAAACATGAAGTACCCCGCATTGCTTTTACTTAGAGGGAAGAGGTCATTGGGGTGAATGAGTAACTCAGTAAGAAGCTTATACTAAATGTAATGCATGAAAAACTTGTTTTTGTTTTTCACCAAAACCATGTTCAAAATCAATACTACATCCGTACCCGTGCATGGATTTTTAAAATCATTTTTCAAAACATGATTTATCATCAAACAGGCTTCACGAGCCATCGATAAAGCAATCATCAAACTTTGTTGAATACCTAGTCAACTATCATAAAATAAACTTCCATCATTTTTCACACGTCAAATGAGGATCTATGAAAAAGGAAGGTCACACAAGGACCTCTCCGATTGATAATTATATGAAAATTAGAGTTATTATCATAATTATAATTAAAGTTTGATGTTTATTCTTGATTGTTTTTGTAATTTTAACCTATTTTAAGTTATGATGTAGATAAATAATCAAATAGGTGAAATAAAGATGGAAAATAGGAAATTTTGAAAGTTTAAGTCTAGAAAAAAAGGAAAAAATTAGTGTTAAGCAGCAGGTGCTGGGCTACGGCTCAAGATTGCTGAGTTGTAGCCCAAACATAGAAGCATGGGTTGAGCTGCAACTCAGAATGCCTAGGTTACGGCCTAAGCATAGAATCATAGCTTGAGTTGTGACTTAGAAATGTGGAGTCATGACCTAAGACTAGGTTCACTTTTCAAAATTACGAAATAACGCACGTTTTGAAAGATTCTTATAAAGATTGTGAAAACCTTAATGGAAGCTCTATAAATACAGAATAACCTGACAAGAGAGGGAGCATTTCGTAGCCTCGAGACGAGTTTTGGAAAGTAATTGAAGAGGATTTTCGACGTCGAATAAGGAGACCAACACATTGGTTACATCATTACAGTCATCTAGAGAAAAACTTTCTCTTCTACCTATTTATTATCTTTGATTTGCTTATATTCAATATGTTTTTCATTGTTTTTATTTTGATTATGTTGAACTAACTCTCCTTTCGGAGGATAGATGGATCGTTTATTTGAAGTGTTATTTTGACTGATTGAATATTCTATTGGTTGGATTAATTATTTATTTGTTATATTCTGTTTTTCATGCTTTCAATTTGCTGGCCACTTATTGAATGATTTTATATTTAGGGTTTGACGATCGAGTGAGGTAATTCTAAATACGATATGAATAGTACAACATAAAGGTTTAACAGCTCGAGAGAATGTTAGGATATTACAAAATCAATTAGAAAATCATGAAACTTTATTGAATGACTAAAAGAATGGTTTTTATAAAGATATCAAAATTATGATTTTCAGAATTAAGGTTAGCTCGACACTCGAGAGATGAAAATTGAACAAATTAGGGTATTCGATTTAGAAATAATTGTTCAATTATGAAATATTGAATTTGAAAAATAGTATGACAAATATTCCTGAAATCAATTCTCTAAATCTTTTCTGAATAAAAGGCTTTCCACTTGTGATTTGTTTTATTTTGTTATTTATTTTATTTTAGTTTCCAAAAAATAAAAATTTTAATTATCCAGATAAAGTTAGAATTAATTAGAGCAGTGCTTAGTAAAATTAATAAATTACATATTTTCTGTGGATTCGACAACCCTATTTATATTATACTATAAAACTTGACACTGTACACTTGCAGTCTTTTATCACGAAAATCGTCGTACAAGTTTTTGGCTGCATTACTAAGGAATATTTTGCGTTATATTTTTTGCTAAAATTGTTAAAAAATTTATTCTCATTTTAATTTGGATATTTTCTTAGTCTTCACTTTTATTTTATTTTTGTTATGTAGTTTATGCGTGGTGGCAAAGAATTGCATTGAGTTCTATTTGATCCATAAATTGAAAAGACACTACATGAGATCAAGAGACCGAAAAAAGAAGACGGTGAAAATATGTCTGGACAAGAAAAAAATCAAGAAGTTCTCAAGCGAGCAATCAGAGACTACTTTAAACCAGTGGTAACTAATAACTTGTTTGGCATTGTTTGTCTTGTTATTCATGCAAATAATTTTGAATTAAAACCCACTTTGATTAACATGGTTCAACAAAATCAATTTGGAGGATCTTCAATTGAAGATCTCAATATTCATTTAGCCATATTTAATGAAATAAATGATACTGTTAAAATGAATGACGTCTCTAGTGACAGTATTAATTTAGATTATTCCTTTTTTTCCTAAGAGACAAAGCTAGAGTTTGGTTGCAAAGTTTGCAACCAGGTAGTATCACAATGTGGGAAGAAATAATAGAAAATTTTCTAGATAAGTATTACCCACCTGCAAAAACTGTCCAAATTAGGAATGACATTTGGTAGTTTAAACAACTTGATTTCGAACCCTTATACGAATGTTGGGAAAGTTTTAAAGATTTACTTTGAAGGTGCCCACAACATGGTTTTTTCGATCACTTGAAAATTCTAATATTCTATAATGGACTGAATGGACAAACTAGAACAATTGTCGATGCCACAAATGGAGGATCACTCATGGGTATAACTATTGAAGATGCGTATGCTTTTCTCAAAGACATGGCCTCAAACACATGCCAATGGTCCAATGATAGATCCAACATGAGAAAAGTTGCAAGATGCTTGGAAGTTGACCCCATAAAAGCACTCACCGCGCAAATGTCATCATTTACACATCACATTGCAAACCTAACAGTTCAAGGAGGATTAACGAGAGGAGAATCATCATTAAATCCAAATGGATCATATATGGTACCTAAGGAAAATAGAGAAAATGTTAAATACGTGAATACTAGAGGCTACAACAATTTTAGAAATAATAATTTGTCTAACCAATACCATCTAGAACTGAGAAATCATGAGAACTTCAACCATGTAAATAACATGAATAATTTGAATCCTCATAATCCTCCCGACTTTCAGAATCAAGAAAATGAAAAGAAACCCTCCCTTGAACATCTATTGAGCACCTTTGTGATAGAAACTAGAGCGAGATTCACAAAAAATGAAGAGTGACTTGAAAGTTACGAGACTCATTTGGTTAACATGAATGCATCTATCAAGTGATTGAAGATTCAAATTGGACAAGTAGCCAAAGCTTTAAACAATCCAAATAAGGGAGCATATTTGAGTAACACTAAGAAAAATCCAAGAGTGAAATGTAATGCTTTAACCCTCTGAAACAGAAAAGAACTACAATTGTCAAAGTGAAGAAAGGAACGATAAGAAGAAATTTTGACTAATTAGGAAGATGAGTCCAATAAGAAGGTTGCTAAACCCAAATCGATTTGATTTCTAGATAACTCTCCAATTTTACAACCTGCACTTCCATTCCCACAACGATTTCAGAAGAAGAAAATTGATGATCAATTCCGAAAGTTTCTTGAAATTTTAAAGAAAATTCACATCAACATTCCTTTTTTTGAAGGACTTGAACAAATGCCAAATTATGCCAAATTCATAAAGGAGGTGATGTCATAGAAAAGAAAACTTGAAGAATTTGAGACTTTTAAGTTAACTGAGGAATGCAGTGCCATTTTGCAAAGAAATTTCCTCAAAGCTAAGGGACCCTAGAAGTTTTACCATGCCATGCACCAATGGGAACTCATCATTCAACAAAGCCTTGTGCGATTTGGGCATCAATTAATTTGATGTCTTTATTTGTTTTCAAGAAACTCGAGCTGGGAGAAGTGAAGCCCACCACAATTACACTACAATTTGCAGATATGTCATTGACCTACTCTTGCAGTGTCATAGAAGATGTACTAATCAAAGAAGACAAGTTCATATTCCCTGCTGATTTTGTTGTCTTGGATATGGAAGAAGATCACAAAATGCCATTAATCCTTGGAAGACCATTCTTAGCTATTGGGAAGGCACTAATTGATGTGCAACTTGGTGAATTAACTTTGAGGGTAAATGATCAAAAAGTTAAATTTTATATATACTGCAATTTTAAAGCACCAGTTGAAATAAAAACTTGTAATATGGTTGAGGTTATAAAATCTTGTGCTTAAAATCCATCCAAACCTACAAAAAATCCAATTTGAATAGCCCTATAAGTTGACAAATCTAAGGTAATGAGGATTTGTTACCTTAACAAATCTAAAACAAACTCGAATTATAAGATGATTTTGGTTAGAAATGCACTCTATAAAAAGGAAGCACCGAGAAGGGGGGAAAACTCACCTCTGAAACTCCAAAGCTCCTCTACCTTGAGTTTCCCACCTTCTTCCTCTACTGGACTCGATTGATCAACCTCTCAAGTGAAGAAACTCTCCTCGGCATAGCCCTAGTCAAGAAATCCTCCATTGAATTGGCAACCGAGCTCCTCCTTTTGGGTCAAACTCTATACCTCTGGCAGACAACGAACCTCCAGTGGCAACAAAACCCCATCCATCAGCAAGCGAGGATCAACCAGAGAGAAGGACCTCTATCATTCTGACTCTCTGTCATTCTCATGAAGAAGAAGAATTTTTTTTTAGTTGGAGTGAACCAGACTATACCTATTGAATTGAACCGGACCTGACAAGCTGAACAGAACCAAACCAGACCGAACCCATTGAACAAGACCGGATCAAACCAGCAACCTGAACTAGACCAATCAAACCAGACCCACAGAATCGAACCTGACATTGTTAAATCGAATTTCTCTTGGATCGCTAGAATCAATCCAAATCCGACTCTAATCAATCTAAGATTTTATCGGTAAAAAGTTTGCCCAATTTCTTTCAAGAGATTTTTATTTTAAGGAGCTTAACCACAAATAATCTTTTAGGTAGGATAGAATATTCGAAAGCCTCAGAAAACCTCTAAACCCCTATTTTCTCATAATCCAGGTAAGTAAAGATACAAGTTTTCAACGTTTTGGCCATCGACCCTATATCACAAAGCATATTTTTATTTAATTTATTTCTGCAACTATATTCTATTGTTTCAAACCTGATATTTTTAAATGCATAAGTATGACTAGGCATTGACATAAGACTAAATAAAGATAAAATTGGTAGGTCATCATATATGCAAGAGTGAATGGATGAATCTGATGAAATTGATGGCAAAGCATGATGAGAGGGCTAATGATAGTATGAACGCATGAACAATATGAGATGACTTATGAAAGTCTGAACACATAGAAATTTGAGATGTCTAATGAAAGCCTGAACGCATGATAAGGCTAGAAAATAAGTTCCAACCAACATATAACTTTAAGCATGAAAATTTGATAATGCATGGAATTAATTTAATTATGCACGTATTTTTACTTACTGAGTTTATCTAACCTGTAGTTTTGTGATGTAGGTGAATTTTTAACTAAAGAATAATTGAGGCTAATCAAGAATATTCTAGAGGCAGACAAGCATATAGAGAAATGATGCCCCACCAAGAGGGGAAAGATGGAAACCCCTTGAAGCAAGCTACTAATATGGAAAGAAACGGACCCAAAATGGCAGAATGCGTAACTCAGTCAATACGCCTCCAATTAATGTGAAATTTGGACCACACTTTCCTCAGTAATTGAGAATGAATCTCTCAAAAAATCAGAAGGAAAATATTTTTGGAGAAGAAGTTATGGCAAAAGGGTACAAGCTTGTCCGATTAGGCACTTCGGTCGTGCCTATTGACTTCAATGGCCTCTTTGAATGGAAGCACTACAACTTGGGTCTTTACAAGTTTTCTACTCTTTTGTTGGGGATGTCTACCTCTTTAGTTGAGAATTTTCTAAGCCATAAAGAGGGCTTAAATACCCCTTAAAATTAAGGCAAGCTTCTTAAAGACAACTTACCCAAAATGCCCTCACAAAGACACATGCTCGCCTAGAACACGATATAGCTGAGTGACTCGAATATTTGTCCTTAAACCGAATACAACGTAACATAATTTAATCAAAATATAAAACATAAATATTTGTTAAGCCTTAGAACCAACAATTGAGCAAACATGATCCACTTCAAAGTCCTTTTTTTAAGTTGGTTATCTTCAACTCCAATTGAGAGAATTTAGGCATCAAGCAGAAATAACTCTCTGTTGAAGAACCATTTGACATAGCAAATGATCTTCAATGTTGATAGAACACCCCAATCTAGAAACCTTGTGATGTCAGCTGTATTTTCTATAAAGAGCACCTTTTGATATAAAATTTTATAGGCTGTTCAATATGTCAACTACCCCTCAGGGGTCAGATTGGGAATGTTTCACATATCTCCTAAATTGGTGCTTGAACTTTAACTTATGCTTTATTTTGAACAAGACCATGTGCCACATGGATGTTGGATGGAAGGTAAGGACAGTGAGAGTACATTCTTCTTCATGGAGACCAACAAAAAAACACTAAAATTAATGTTAGCAAACATCAACACTAGATGATGTTTTGAGGGAATCTGTGGCACATCATCCTCTTGGGGTTAGAAATGATTTGACTTCGAATCTAGATTTTCTCCTCCATAGTCTTATTCACCCAAATAATAAGATAATTCTTGGAACATGACATTGGCAAAGACTCCAATATTTTCCAAATACTCAAACTTGTTTGCATAATCAATAAATTGTTCTAATATCTTTGAAAAGAAAATGGATTGTAGGATACAATTGGATTTCAATTGATTGGAAAAAAACTTCTTCCTCAAGTGCAATAAAACTAAGCCTCCTTTGCTGTAAATAATAGGATTATCCATCTTAACATAAGTCCTTCCTTTCTAAATATTGGCATCAAAATCAACAAGAACAAATATTAAAATCAACAACACTCGCCCAGTTCTATTACTTGGCATTCCAAAATTGCTATCCACAAAAAATCTTTATCATATATAAAAGAATCAACATCAGCATTATCAATATTTTCAGTCCAAAATGGCATAAAATACCAACATCACCAAGATTTTTAGTCTAACCAATTTGATGCACCAAGAGATCCATCCACTTGCATTCAAGCATGAAGATTTTCTAACAATATTTCTAGTTTTCATTTGTAGGTCATCATGGAGGAAAGTGCACCCAAGATATCAAATGCATCAAACCAAATTCCAAATATCAAATGGAGTTATTCAAGATCAAACATGAGTGAAAATTCAAGTATAAATGTAGAAGTTAGCAATTAATGTAGTTAATAGCATGTACCTTGTGGAAATACCATTGGTTGTGTTCCATGCTTCTTCTGGATTCAGTCCATAGGATGGTATATTTGGGAGAACCACCTTGAGCCAATCAATTTGATGCTCAGTTCCTCTAAGTAGTGGAAGTCCTTGAGGAAGCTCTCTGGGGAAAACATCTTGGAACTTATTTAAAAGTTTTTGAACTGAATTGGCTATTGTAATATCCAGAAAATTTCTATATTTTCAATGCAAAAAATTGTCTATGCAATGTGTTTTGGTAGTTATAATATGTTTAGAAATAGAGATATATGAATTAGATGTGTTGAAATTATGATATGTTATATGAATTGGGAGTTTTATGTTATGACTTAAGGAAGGAAAGAAATTCAAATGGCTAAGGCACATTTGTTAGGAAAAATGGTCGACCAGCTTGGAATTGGTCGACCAGTTTTATACATAATAGATTTTGGGGACTCTCGGGTTGAAAAATGGTTGATCAGTTTATGAGTGGTGGGCCAAAAATATTAATAGATTAAGAATAGGGGGCTCTTGGGTCGAAAAGTGGTCGACTAATTTTGTAGAGAAAATGATTTTTTGGGAAGAAAAATGGTCAACCCATTTAGAAGTGGTTGACCAGAATGTGAAAAGTCATCAAATTAAGATGATATGTCACAATTTTACTTAAGGATTTTATGTGATTACTTATCACTTCTTTTATGAGGAGGCGCCACTTCATGCTTGGGTGGCTGAAGGAGGAAGTTAAGCTATATTTAAGAGGAAGACTTGAGGAAAATGAAGAAAGAACTGTGAGAAGAGAGAAGGAAATTGATAAAAAAGGAGAGGGAACTAGAGGAGAAAGGAGAAGAAGAATAAGAAGAAGAAGAAGAGAGGTGAAGGCTATAGAGGCAAGTTGGAGAAGGAGAAACCCTAAGAGACTTGTTCTTTCTCTTAACTTTTTCAAGGAAATAGAGGTAAGAAGTGATTGTTTGTGTTTTCCCTTTTGGGCTACATCATAAGAGGTAGGTTATTGTTTGATGATTTTTTTTGACAGATGTTAAGTTATTGATCATGTAGTTGTTCAAGGATATGTTGTTTGATGCTTTGATGCTGTGTTTAATAGATTTTAAGTTAAATGATTTTGTCGATCCTTTGAAGATATGTTGTATTGATGATATGTTAGATTTTATTAAGTTGTGTGTAATCATTTTCATGCATCATGGTTTTCAAGTAACATTACAAAAATGATTTATCATGCATATGATTTTTCATAGTTTTTCAAGTAAATAAAGATAAAGAAGATTGAGAATTCCAATGATAGAGACTTGCATACTTGTTCCAATGATAAAGGCTTGGACACTCCATCTAATGATAGAGGCTTGGGTAAGTCCCCAATGATATAGGCTTGGATATTTGACTCATATGATAGAGGCTTGGATACTTGACCCAATGAGGAAGGCTATGAGTGAAGTGTTCAATGACAAAACACAAGGAAAGGAAAAAAGTAAAGAGAAGAAATTAAAATGGAAACCATTTTTATGAAAAGTACATTACATGGTTCATATTACATATCATTTCTTACTAAGTATCAGACTTATAGTTTAACTCTTGTGATGTAGGTAAGTATAGTAACAAGGAAAGGAGCAGCTAATGAAGGATTTATGCATTGTGGACCTTGTGGTTGGTTTGGCAAAAGGATAAAGGAAAGAAAAAATTTGATTATAACATGTTCATTGTTTTTAACTTATGACATGATGTGTAATGATTTTAAGAAAGAAATTTTATGTATGATATTTCATGCAATTATTTACAAATATTTTTATTTACGAAAAGTCTTCCGCTACGCCATCTTTTATGAAAAATGAAAGAGTGTTCTAACTTCATACATTTTAAGAAAAGAAAAAATGGGTCACTACAGGTATGTCTCCCAATTCCATTAACCTCTTCGAAAACATAAACAAAATCATAAGGCCACCCTTTATCAAAGATCTATTCAACTCCTTCTTGTACATAAATAAGGTTGAATTTGTCTTTCCATTCTTCATCTCTTCATAGTCTTTGGCAACTTGTTCCTGGTGATAAGGAGCTAGATTGATGATTCTTCCTCCCATCTTGAAGGAGTAGTAATTGGAATGGCCATCATGTGAGACTTTCCTATCATATTACCATGGCCTCTCCAACAATAAGTGGCTAGCACTCATGGGGATTACATCAAATAATACTTCATCTATATATCCTCCAATTGAAACGTTAATGCATGCTTGTTTTGTTACCTTGATAGCTTCTCGGTTATTCAACCAACCCAACTTGTAAGGAGACGAAAGCAAAGTAGTTTCCAACCCCCAATTTCCACCAAATCTAGGGATGCTATATTGGTGCAACTTCCTCCATCAATAATGAGAGAACATACTTTGTCCTTGATCTTGTATCGGCTATGGAAAATGTTTTCACTTTGGCATTTTTCTTCTCGGATTTGTGTAGTTAGTGCTCTTCTTATGATCATAAGGAGTGACCACTATTGAGCAAAATATGTGTCCTCTTGTGGTTCCTTCTTTGTACTTGGTGGCTGATGCACCATGGATGGGGGAAAATATGGAAACCTCTTGATGGAAGCTGTTATTAAGGGTAGAATCAGACCCAAAATGATGTGTAATTTGGACCACGAACTACTCTATAAATGAAAATGAAGCCCTCCAAAAATCGCATGGAAATTTGATTGGGAGAGGAAGTTATGGACAAAGGAGTACAAGCTAGTCCGATTGCATAATAAGGAAATAAACAAACCCAAAATGGTAGAATGCTTAACTCATTCAATTTGCATTCAAGTGTCGTGCAATTTGAACCAAACCCTAATCTATGAGTGAATGGGAAGTCCTCCAAAAATGAGAGGTAGAATCATTCAAAAACAGAAGTTATGAGCAGAGGGATGCAAGCTGATCCAAATAGGCACCTAAAACATGCCTATTGACTTCAATGGTTTCGAATGGTGGAAGCACTCCAACTTGGTTCTTTTCAAACTTTCTACTCCTTTTTTGGGGATGTCTACCTCTAGAAAGAGGTGGAGAAAGGAGCAGCATTAAGAGAAATCACCTAAAACTTACAAGAAACAATGAAACCAATTTGAAAACCAAAACTCAATCGGATAACACCACCAAATGAAAATGGCCAAAAGGGGAGAGAAACTTCACACTTCAAAATCTGTTCTTTAGCTAAAAATTCAATCCCTAGGGTAGAACTCAAATAGGGTTTAAATACCCCAAAAATTAGGGCAAGATTCGTAAAGACAACTTACCAAATGTCCTCACAAAAACACATGCTCAACTAGACATGCCATAATTGAGTAACACAACAATTGACTATTATACTTGTCATAAAATAAACCATAAATAAGTTTTTAAATCTTTCCTGCTGAAATGATATATTGGATCATTCTTCAAGGTCTGTCTTCAAATTGAATTGGGTTTCAATTCTGAATAAGTGAGATTGAGCTTCTTTAACAGAAAATAAAGCTATCAGTTTGTAGATCTTTTGGCATAGCAAATAAACTCCAATGTTAATGCAAGACTCCATTCTAGAAAGCTTGAGAAGTCAGATATAATCTTCATGAAGCACATTTTCTGATATAAGACTTTCAAGAAAGCCACATAATCCAAATACTGTTCGGGGATTAGATTATCGATAGTTTTGGAACGTCTAAGAAATCTTCTAAACTTGTTCTTGATCTACCACCAATGTTTGATCTTGAATAACTCTGTGATACTCATGGATGCTGGATGAACAAAAAGGATGATTTAAGCATTCTCCTCCCCTTGATCACCTACAACAGGAACACTAGAATTAAAGTTAGAAAATCTTCATGCTTGGTTGTCAGTCGTTGGTTTCAGTGGCACATCATCCTCTCGGGGTTGAAGAGGATATGACCACAAATCTAAGGAGCATTCTACTTCTTTTTTTTCCTTGCCCACGATAAGTAGAAAAATCTTTAACATTCAAAATAGCTGAAACTCCATACTCAATGTTCTTTCAAACAAAGTTCAAGAGCTTGATGTCTATATCCAAAACAATTGAATATGGTATCCATTACATCCTCACAATTTTCTTGAAAATTGGTTTGTCAATAAGATAAGAATCCTGAATGATATAACAAGGCAAGCATTACTTTTCTCCCTTAGATAAATATCCATCAATAATTTGATAATTACATTTAGCCTTAGAACCACAATTCTCATATAAATAGCACAAATCCATATCATCAATATAAGTACATTTGATCCACACAAAACCAAGTAATCTAGCCATCAATTTGGTTAAGGGTGCATACCTTCTAGAGGGAGCATCAATCTTCTAATGGATTTTTCATTATATATAGAGAGATCAACACTAGCAACAATATCAAATTTTCCAATCCACAGGGGTTTAATAGAATCATCATCACCAAAATGTTTGATCCATCCAATTAAAAACAAACCAAGCAATTAAAGAATTTGATGGTATGTACCTTTCAGAGGCTGGATTGGGTAAAGATCCTAGTAGACATTTAGAGAGGTGGGACTTGTGGAACCCACTTCTCATATCATACCTCCCAATATTTCCAACAACAAAACTTGATCCTTCTTGTCTCGAATGTTCATCTTCAAACCTGGCTATCAATGATGATAGTTTGTCCCGAGGTGCCAGGGCACCCTCTAAGTGTGCACTCACTGTCAAAATATCACAAGGGTCGAACAGGTAAAATTGAGCCACACTAAAGATCAGCAACTTGATACCTTCATCTATGACAAAGTGGAAATAAGGATCCAGACGAAAAAATTTTGTTCTCCCAATCACCCCTTCTGTGAACTTGGATGTCATTCTATCACAACTCTATATGTCAATGATCATTGGATAAACTCCATCCTGGATTAAACTTCTGCTATGAAAAGTTTGCTCCCATGCACTGTCTTTTTCTCGAGTGGGTAGGGTTAGAAGAAGGCTTTCTTGAATAAGTGGACCAAACACATCTTTAGAGGATTCAAACTCGGAAATATCTTCTTCCCTGTTCGATGAATCTAGCCATAGTAGTGGTTTATCCTGGGGCAGTATAATCTCTTCCTCCAACTAAGTTTCCATTATAAGAAGTATCCCTTCTTGGGAAAATATGATCTCCTTTGCCAACTTTTCTTCTTGATTAGCCACTACCAAAGAGTTATCATCTCTCCTTTCTTCAACCTTCACATGTTCTTCAACTATTTCATGATGACCAAATGGTTGCTTAGGTTGAGTGTAATATCCCAGATTTTCATGTTTATATTGAAGAGCTCAAAGTCTAAGTAGTGTTGTGATCAATCATGAAGCCTAGAGCAACAAATTTCATCCATGAGTTGATAATTGTACGAATGAAGTAAATTAGGATGTAATTTCTGAAGTAAATTATGAAGAAATTGGTGAAGTGATTGGGAAACAATTTGGGAAGTGATTTGTGAAAATATTGGTTTTGGGTGGTTGATGAAGAATGTGGTCGGTCGGTCATGAAGACTGCAAAATATTAGAGTGTGACAAAATCCAAAGTGATCGATCTTCTGAAGAGAGCTAATCGACCAACACCAAAGGGGACATATTAGAGGGAGCAGTGAAATTGAAAGTGGTCGATTGTCTAAGGGAGGATGATCGACCGATATTTTCGAAGAAACAGAATTTGTGGCTAATTGTCAAGGAATGGCGGTAGATCACGGTAAAGGAAATTGCGAGGATGATGATTTGCGGTCGATCACGAGAAGAAGGTGAACGACCAAAATGTCAAGAATCGCTTAGAAAACTTACAAACCGTCATCTGGAAACTAATGAGGCGCTTGGAGAATGTAGAGTCGTGACCATCGTTTATCCTTGAAAGTTAAACGCCTATATATTTGAGTATTGGTAAGAAGAAAAATCTAGGGATAAAAAGAGAGAGTGAGTGAGTGAGAAGTCGTCTGGTGTTATTGACTTGGGGAGCAGCTTTTGTAACTTTGGTTTATGGAAGAAGTAAAATTCTGGAAGACTTTGTTGGACTTGGTGCATAATGAATCTTCATCAGGAAAGGTAATTTCAAATTGAGGTAAGGGATTTGCAGGTGTTTGGCCTAAAAAGGCCTGCATCACAGGTTTAGGTTTTGTGTTGTTTGTTATTGAAAGTGTTCTCTGCTTTGATGGTGAAAAATCCTTGTCTGTTTCCCTACTAATGAATTATAGAACATATATGCCTCCTATTTTCGATAATGAATAAAAAGAGAATTGCTTTGTCTGCTCTTAGTTGTTGTGAATAGAATTCTCACTGCCTTTTGTTCAATGATGAATAGAAGAGAAGTAGTTTGTCTGTCCTTTGCTGTTGATAATAGAATTGTCACTATTTGAAAGTTTACTGATAATGATGTTTTATTAGAAATGATCTATACTTTGTGTAATAAGAATCTGTTGAAGGCAGAAATTTGTTGTTGGATTATTCCCTGTTCATCTCATATATTAGCTAGAATTTTGAGAACTATTATGATGTTGAAATTGGTTACTATAAATTGCTGTTATATTCTGTTGATAGCATAACCCATGTAGGAGATTATTAAAATGTCTAGATATGACTTGGTTGGATAACCTATTTTGTGGCATCACTTTCTATTCATTTTGATAAATAGGGTGCATGCAATATAGTAAAATATGTAGTGTGATAATTGAATTGATAGTTGAATTGATCCTCGCTTGATGTAAGTTAATAGGGATTGTTAGAAATACGCTGAATATGTTAGTTTATGGTTTATTGACCTGTTAGTTACAACATGTATTGGATATATTTACAGTTGTTTCATGATTTATGCTTCAATGGTTGTTGATTAAATTGTATTGATTTCTAGTGTTATATGAACTACTGTTTGACATTCATTCAAATCATGCATCACGAGTAGGAATGTGAGTTAGGTTGCATATCATGCATTGCACAAGATAATAATGAATTTTATATATGTAAATAGACGTTGGAGGTTGGGGAGTTTAGTAACAGATCTACTTGAGAGAACTGAATAATGATGTATCTCTTCTCACATAGGGATTGAGTGACCTATTCTACTTAGGTTAGATTATGATGATGTATCTATTATCTCTGTGGGAAATATCTCCAGTGTTCTAGTTGATAGTGAAACTTTCATTAAAGAACAGAAGAGATAGGTCCTCTTCTGACATGATAAACATGTGCATAGAGTCAACATACATATTTCTTACATTTCATTAGATCCCTTACTGGGCGTTAGACTCATTATCTCTCCTGTGATGTAGGTATGTACTGAAACAATGAGCAGTTGATGAGGAATTTACGCATTGCGGACGTTGTGACTAGCTAAGCTAATGGAAGAAAGATATATATAGGGGATTAAGTTTTGTGGATAATGTTTTCAAAAGAAAGAATTTTAATCATGGTATTTGTTTTATTAAGTTTTCTACCGTGGTTTATATCTTTTGGTTTAAAAATACAAAGTCTTCTGCTGTGTGACGTTTTAAACAGAAAATGCGTTTGAAATCATAACATTTTAAAAGGTTAGAAAAATGAGATTTTACAAATGGTATAAGAGCTCTCGTGCTTTAAAACTGGTTCTGTATACTGCCTACCAGCACAAGTCTTAGCGTGGAAATACTTCATTGACTGTAAGTTTTTGATCTTAGAATTTAATTGTTAAATTAGTTTATAGTGTGTTACTCCTTGTCAGGAAACCCCTAAGGAAAAAGACTTAAGAAAGCATATTCAGGAAAGAAATAGGATTATCGTTAGGTTATTTGTCATAATTGAGCAACAATTTTAGAGCATAAAATGGTTAAAGAAGTGTGTTGAAGAGGATGAGTCAGCTGAGGACGAGAAAGAGACTCAATTCCAACTAATGTATGGCGATGGAAGCTCTCGTGGGGGCAAAGAGACCGTTAGTGAACGGAAAGCAATAGAAGAAAGAAAAGAAGATTCGGGTGAAACCTACCCTAAGTCAATGCGTGGAGTGTGAGAAGCAGCATCCCGACCTATGTTTGGCTGGCATTGGAAAGTGTTTCAAGTGCGGTGAAAGTGGACTTATCGTTAGGTATTGTTCGGATGTGCGCAACAAGGGAAAGATGCCTAAGGAGTGATTTTTATTTTAAGTAGTATTAATAAATAGCAAATGATAGTGATGTTAAGAATGAAAACTACAGTTATAATTTGAAGAAAACTAGAAATCGCAAAACATTTATAAAGTTATGCTTTGATAAAATTTTGGAATAATCATATTTTAATAATTATCATTGTTGAAATTAATTGAGTGAGGAAGTTTACAATTAGATTAGCAATGTTGATTGATTAGGCGAATAACATTAAATGGGAAAAATTAAGTATGAGACTGGGAAGTGGGAAAACTTAAGGCTAAGTGTATGGGGAATGCCCGATTGTTGTACACTTTAAAGCAAGGCAGTCAATCTAAAATCCTTAAGGTAATTGACCAGTAATTTGGGTCTATTGACCAGAAATTTTCAGGATTAAAAGCCTGTAGCGGAGAAATCTAGGGCATTCTAAAGAAAATAGAACAGAGCTGTAATACCCTGATATCGTTTTTCCCGTATACGCAATGTAATTAATCATTAGGATAATTAGTATATTACATTGCGTATCGATACGTGTTAAATGGTGACATGCATTTATGGGAAACATAATATGGGATGAAAATTAAGTAGGAAAATGTGAAGGAAAAACTATCTTGGACGAATTCGGACACATGCGGACGACTCAAGGATAAGAAATATCGTCCGCAAAGGCATGGAATGTCGCCCCTGAGTCTTGGGATGACTCAGGATGTGGTTTCGAGTCCTAACTTCGCCTATGTCGTGAAGTTTCGAACGCATGCGAATTCATGCGGACGCGGGCAGACGCTGAAGATTTGAAAATATCCAAGTCCTGGACAATTTCGGACGATTGCATATGCAAAATGTCGACGAATTCCTTCGTCTGAATGACGGATTCGGACAAATGCAGATGAAGGTAAGGACGCCATCCTTCATCCGGGAGTGCATTTCTGCCTGAAGAATAGTATTTTTCGGACACACGTAGACGAGGCCAGAACGACTCCTCACGCCCGAAATGTCCCAAAACTGCGATTAAGATAGGGTTTAAAGGACATAACTTTTATCGTTTTGCAATTAAAATCGCACTTAGGCAACAAGGTAGCGATGAAGCTCATGCCTGGACCACGTCAAAGCCATGCCTCCCCTCTCTGTTCAGTGTACGTGTGTTCCCTCTCTCCGATTTAAGCCATTCCTTTTCTTTCCCTTCGTTCTAGGTTTTCTACCCCAACGTGAGAGTTCCTTCGAGCGAGAGAGTTCCTGCAAGAGAAAAATTGTGCGTGTCCATGATTAGTGTGATTTTCTTCAGTATATTCATGGGTGTAGCAAGGCATTACAAGCTGTGGAAGTTGGGATTCTTTGCTTTTCATGAGTAGTTTTCTTCATAGGGTAAGAGATTGAGTAGAGTCGTTGGCCAGTGAAGGCCCTACACCATTAGCAATTTCTTTACTTTAATTGTTTATTTACGTTTCCATCATGTTGCTTTAATTATCATGCATATGCAAATCACACGTTATTAGTTTAATTTCCGAGCATGTTTAGGAAATTAGCATATGATTGTTGTTTCGTTTAAACTGCCAAGCATGTCTTTGTTGTTACTACTTTCCTTGTTTCGTTTAAACTGCCAAGCATATCTGTGTTGTTACCGCTTTTCTTAAATTGCCAAGCATGTTTACATTGTATTTCATTGGAACAACCAAGCATGGTATTCATATTTGCCGTTTCAATTCGCTGCTATAATTGTCCATTTTAATTACTGTCATTCATTTATATGCACTATTCAATTATTGTTACTTTCTTTTATATGTGCTATTCAATTATTGTTATTGTTATTATTGTTATACTGTATGTACATGCATCATGATAATAGAAACAAGTAGAGAGTGTCACCTTTATGATCGGTAATCATATGCATTAAGTGAGGAAAAAGAATTAAAGAAGAAGAATGGGAGTTGGGGGATGGAAGGGTAAGTCTGGGTTAAGCTTGGTAGGCAGATATATTTATACCCTTTCACAGGTCACCCTCTCACGGGTTATGAGAAGAAGAAAAGAACGTTACCATTCCGTTGTCTGGACTGCGAGATTGTCTACACTAGGTGGCTAGAGGCCGAAATGAGATGCCCTCTCCTTTATAGATTCCTCAATCTCTCGCTCGATGTACGAGTAATATAAAATACGTAAGGAAAAGATTGGTTTGTGGTGGACCCAGTCCAAAAGAATTAAAGAGAGGCATGATCATACTGCAAAACTCATTTCTGGCCTCAGGCTCACAGTGTAACGACCCTATTTTTCTCTTTCCTTTAAAAATTTGCTAAAATTCAAAGATTTTATCAAAACTGTTCTAAGATAGTATCAGAGTGCAAAACCGGACCGTCAAAACCTTTTTCGTTAAAACCTAGTGGAAGCAGTTATAAAATCTTTGTGAAAACATAATGGATTTACTAAAATATAGCGGAAGCGTAAATTACTTGAGTAATGAAAGCTATGTTGGGAGTAATATGCCCAACAAGCAAATGTAATAGAACACTTTTGTAATATATGAATAAATTTATATTGATTGATATTATGTTAACATTTTATATTATGTTTTATAAAATTCATAGAAAATTCCTTGGTTATTTATGCTAACTTTATATTAGCATATATATTGTATATATGTGGGGATAAAATATAAAGAGTAATAACCAAAATATGTCCATGACTTATATTTGAAGTAAGGAATCTTCAAATAGTTCATAGTCATAAACATAGTTTATCTCATTAAGAATGTATAGTCATATCCCGACTAAATATGTAGTGACATAAGATAAATATGTTTTATATAATATGATTATATAGGACTAGACCAGATATAATTACATTGTTCTAATAATTTTCGTTAGATATAGAACAATTAATTTTATCATAATGATGGTCATATATGTATGATCTTAATTCGTTGTATTTAATAAACTCCTATTTTTGTTTTAATTTATTATTTGATTTACTCGGTAAAGTTTTGTACAAGTTACGATTCGTATACCTTGTATATTGGGACTAAATTAAAATGAATAGCTGAGAATGTTAATATCGATACAATGAAATCCATTCCATAGATTCCCTTGTTTGTTAGTTCAAGGATTGAATAATTAGCGCGCAATTCATAATCGTTATGAATTAATTATTCAATTAAGAACTAATAGTAGTCAAGGATAAAGAAGCAATATGAGAGGTTAACGGATGATAAACCTAGCTCTATTGCGAATCTAAATGAGGTTTAATGCATATGTAATGACTATATCAATGGACATTACTTTAAGTAAAAATACTCTATAGTTTTGAGAGTGCAACTCTAAGTATTTAGTGGAATTACTTTAGAGTTAATAATTATGTTAATTAATATAAAGAGTTTATATTAGTTAACAAAATATTATTGGAGCTTAAAACTATAGGTCCATCGGTCCCTTTGTCACCTTCTATCATTATTCGAATAATAGAAAAATGAACAAATAAGATTAAATAATTAATTATGAATTAATTATTTAATACACTCAATAATAAGTTTATTATTATTATTTTTTCATTAGATAAAATAATTGAATTATTGATTATTCAATTAATTAAGACAAAATGACAAAAGTTGTCAAAGTTAATATATTTGTTATGTTTCATTAAATGAAACAAATTGAATTGTTGATTATTCAATAAAGTAATAAATATAAAGTAACTTTTAAAAATAGTTTTTAAAATGGATTTTGTCAAATTTGAATTAATGTCAAATTTGATTTAATGTAATGACCTTTTATTTCCCATAACATTTTTGTCATAAATGTGTTATAACTTAAATGTGCCAAGTGTTGAAATATGGTGAAAAGACTTTTGATTTTCATAACATTTTTATAAATGTAATGAGGAATTTATAGGGTTTTTTCTCTAAATGCCATAATGGCCATTATGGAGAAATACCACTATAAATAGAGGTCAAATTTCATTAGCAAAAGAGTTTTTGAAATCTTTGAAAAAGAAATTCATTTTGAGAGAAAATTTTTATCTTTTGTGTTGGCTTTAGAAAATTGTTTTCTAAATCCAAATAGAACGTCTCATGTGTTGAGAATACGATCTATCATAAATTGAGTGTTATCTTGTTTCGTTCATCACGCCCACACGTGCTTATTTGAGGTAAGGAGGATTGGCGGAGAAGATCGACGGTTGATTTAGTACCCGTGTGAAGTGAACTACAAAGGTAACATTCTTTATTTTTAGATTAGATCTAAATACATATTATTATTAATATATTATAACAACGATCCATTTTTATGTTCATGATAAAATTGTTTTTTCATGATACATAGGTTACGCACGTTACCGTTGTTGTGAACATCGGTAATTCTGCCGTGCGAGGGAACCTAAAAACCAACAATTGGTATCAGAGCTTCGTTGTAAGTTATGATATATTTAATAATGTGATTTTATGAAAATCATGATATGTGATGATAAATAGGCCTATGCATTTTTTTTTAAATTTATATATATTTTGGAATGTTGAATGTATGAATATATGCATGATTGAAATAATGATCATAATTTCATGTGGCCGATTTGGGTTAGGAATATTTTTTTTTAATTTCTCATTTTAAATTTTGATGTAAACCCAATTTGTCTTGGGTAAATATTCTTTGTGTAATAATGATGGAGATCAAAGAAAGAAGGAGGACTAGACAAATTTTGGAGCGAGACTATGACGTGCAATTGTTGTCACCGCGATGTATGACGCAAAATTTGTGAAGGCCACCAAGACTTTAGATAATTTTTTTTGGTTTATATGTAATTTTAGAAATACCCAAATCGACCCGGTCATTATTTCATTTATTTTCATACTTGATATAAATTGTTTTATCATTGTCATGCATTCACATGTCATATAGTACTTGCATATAGGGGCATACTTATCATTTAGTTTTCTCACATTGACATGCATTCATAGCATATATTTTATTTACTTAATTTTGATAAATTAGTTTTTTAAAAATTAAATAGTTTTAATTAGATTAAAACTATTAATTCATATTTATGAATTATGTGAGAAAATAAAATAATACAAAATTTTAATTGTTAAAATTTTCACATTATTTTGTAAATGCTAAATAAATTGTTTATTTAGTATCATTAATTTTATAATATGATTATAAAATTAATAATCTATATATAAAATAAATTTATTTTGATTAAATATTTTTTTTATATAGATTTAATAGAATATGTGATATTCTATAAAATCACTATAATTCAAAATAAAGAGTGGGAGCGGAGAGTTAAGCGTAACTTTCCATGGTCTCCATCGTTGATACAACAACGTGAAATTTAAGTGGGACTCCGAGACGGCTTAGTTATCGTCCTCCCTAAGGAGAGTGTTCACTTAGATCAATACCAACGAGGGAGGGGCTTCTAACCTCTTGTGGGTAGCTAGTCCCGTTTCCAACGAGGGAGGGGCTAGAATAGCTACTAGGCTAGATCCGCACTACCCATTCGCTCCCAACTCCCTTTTTTTCTTTTTCTTCATTTTACCTCACATAATGCATGTATGAGTACCACCACTAAGGTGGCACTCCCTATTGGTTACTATTAGAATGATGCATGATGACGCATTCATTAACTAGCATGATGCATGATGCACTATAATATAATTTAGCAATAATTGAAGTGTGCATATAAAAGAAAGTAATTGAATAATAGAAATTGAAAGTGCATGACGGAGAACACTTATGATATTAAATTGAAAACAACAAAACGCGTAAGGAAATCCAACAACAAATATTATGAAAATTAAATAGCGAATCATGAAGGAATACAGAATTTAAACACACATATTTGAACAAGATGAAATGAATTATAGCATGCTCGAATGTATGGAACACAACAAAAAATGAAACAGAAGTCGTAACATACTATGAATTAACATGCTAATTATTCTAGTTCATTTACATGCTAGGGAAATAACTACATTTATTATTCTAGTTAGGTATCCAAGTTAGATATCCAAATTAATTAACATGCTCGGAGTTAACATCAAACAATCCTGACAGTTAACTAACATTCATGAAGATTAACAGTTAATTAACATGCTTGAAGATTAAATAAGAAATAGTTAACTAATGTGAGTGAAGATTAATTGTAAACATGTTGGGGTTGATTTATAATTTAATTAATTAATCAAACAACCTAGTTAATTAACATGCTTAAGTAGTAATCAATATGCTTAAGTCTAATTAATTACTCTAGTTAAGTTAATTAACATGCTTAACTAGTAAATTGAATTATTGTCCGAGTTATTTAGCATGCTCAAGGGAGTGATTAACAACTAGTTAAACATGTTCAGATTAGTTAATTCACAACTAGTCTATTAGTTAAGCTAGTTAATTAAATATGCTCATTAGTTAATTAATATGCTAGTTAGCAAACATGTCATAATTAAATTAACACCGATGTATTCGTTCACATGTTTAGGTTAACTAGTTAATTAGCTAACCTGATAAATTGATTAATTAGTTAATCATTCTAATTAATTAACATGCTTCACAAAGATATGGTTTTTATTCTAGCTAATTGAACATGCTCGATTAAGAGAGTATTAATCCTAGCTATCTATACATGTTATCTATACGTGCATTAGATTTTTGGAAAGTAACACAGAGATAGTTAAACTAAATATTGCAAGATAGTAAATTTGAATGTTAACAAATAAAACAATAACAAGTACTTACAGAATCATCATAAATAAAGGAAAGAATAACTCATTCACATCGTTCAAGCTTAACATATCATAGGAAGGATTTTCAGTTCTTCATTCTACTGAGACTACCATTCAAGTAGTACACATTTACCAATTTCTATGTCAAAGTAAAGCAATGGATTTAAAGGAAGGGCAATGAAAGAAATTCAGGAAGTTAACACAGGTTATCAACAAGGGAACTATCAACTACAACTAACTAACAATAGTAACAATAGAAATTCAAAGGGCACTAGACATAAAACTCACGCACACTACTTGTGGGTAGGGCCACCACTGGCTAAGACACATCCATTTCCTTACCCTAGTTGAAGAATTCACACATGAACAGTAGCTCCCAGCTTCCTTCCTCAGTTTGCTCTTGCTTTACCCTTGGTCACCCACACTAAATCCAACATATTCATACTCAACAGACAATAACCAATAGAGGGCGTTCATTATTCTTTATTCAAACATTAGATTAACAGCCTAAACAAGTTAATAACTTATCTCCAACAACTAGCATCAAAACCATTTCCAACATATCAATGCTCAAGTGATCAAATGCAGGAAGTTTAACTAACATGTAGCAGTAACCAATCTAAATCACAAAATCTCATCCTGATAATTTTCTAATCTCAACAGTTTCAACCAATTAGATTATATCGAGAAGATTCACATTTAAAACCACATTGCTGAGTATGTTCAACCCATCAAACTAGGATATGTAGCCGTAATGATAATCACTAATAACATATTTTACAGCAAGCCAACAACATATTTTACAGCAAGCGACCAATTTCATTCAAAACCAACAAATTATCTCTTCCAACATTCATCAACCAACAGGTTGATTAACAACATCAACTAAACTCCCACGTCCCACCACAAATAGTAGAACCATTTCTAAACCAACAAAACATTCACAAGGCAGTATACATCCTAAAGCAGATAACCCATATAGAACAACAGTTTCTACAAACACCACTTAACAGAATAACCATCCATTTTTATCCAATGACCTGCAACTAAATTTTCAGAACACATATTCTAATTCAAGATTTATCAGCAGACATTATAACACAATCAACAAGGTTCATCACAGTACTTCAAACCTTGACAGAAAACTATATACTTTATAGAACATAGAATCGAAAGACTGAGCAATAGAGAAGAACCATACCAACAGACAAGGAAGCTCTCGGCCATCACTCCATCCTTCACAGCTCAATCCTCTTCTCTGGACTTCACGTTTTCTCTCCTCCCTCCTCATTCTCGGTTTTCTTCTGCCTTCCACCTCCCTCGGCTCAACCTCCAGAGAGCGATTCCCTCTCTGAACAGCTTACCCAAGCACTTCACTCTTCCTCACTATCTTTTATTCTCTAGCCATAATCATTACCCCGACAGCACTCCCTTGTTTCTTTCTGCTTTTCCAGAAGCTATCGGTCACGCAGGGTGCGATTCCAGGTTGGACAGAAGCATAGGGTTGTCTGCGTAGCAGACAACGGTTCAACCTTAACTGGCCAGACCGGGTTCGAACGCAGCCGGGTTGCAGGTCGCCACCCACACCCGTCCACGAACACCATGCCAACGCGAGCTTCCCGAATTCCGTCCTTGCGACACCCTCCAGCCAACACCCGATCAACAGAACGCAAAGGAGGAGGAAAACCCGATTAAACGTACCTCGAATCGTCACCAGAAACCACACCCACTGAAGCTCCAATTCTGAGCCCTAGCCACAATCCGAGACTAGACGTCGGGTAACTTGGCACTACCGTCGCAGTAGCAGTAACCGTCATCGTTGTCTACCTCGTCGCAAACTCCACCCGCGAGCTCCATCTCCCTTTCGCGAGCTTCGCTCACCTTTTGTCTCTCCCTCTCTCGTCCTCTGGTCTTGCCCGCGAAAGGCCAGAGGCCAAAATAAAAATCCTCCCCTTTAATTTGATAAACCAAACCAGACCAGCATAAACCAAATCCAACCCGAACCAGACCGGTCTTCCTACCCCATTTAAATTTTTCTTTTAACTCTTTAATTCTAATTAATCAATTTAAATTTCTTTTCAACTTAAATCATTTTTTTACCCAATTAAATTCCTATTTAATAATTTAATTAAATCCTTTATTTAATTAATTATTCTCAATCCGTTGCTAAAGATAATGATTGCTGATTACGTCTTTGGTAATACCCTGATAATTATTCAATAAATTCAAATATCCCAAATTACTTTCAATTATCCTTATTAAATTCTGGCATAAAAAGTTGGGGTATTACATGTAGTTTGCTAATGTGTAGGTATACGTACGAGAAAATGATGAATAGGTGAAGAAGTAGTTAATGAAGGATTTGAACGGGCGGACTTGTGGCGGGCTAAGCTAAGGAAAATAAAAGAGAAAAATAATTTATAATTAACAAGTAATTATTTTTTTAGTATTCCTTAAATGAATTTCTTATGCTTCCGCTATATTTTGAGAAAATATTTTATAACTATGGTTTTCCACTGTTTAGGACGATTTTCATAACAAGTCTAAGGAAAGGGTTTTTATCGGTCCGATCTTTTTAGGGAAGAACTTTGATTTAATTAAGAAGGTTTTAATAAAGATTTTAGTTGTTTTATAAAAGTTTTAAATTTAACTCATTCTTAAAAGGTTATAAAAACCGGGTCGTTGTAGTTGGTATCAGAGCAAGTGTTTTTAAAATTATTCTGTGAAAATCTCTCTAATAAGTTTTGTCCGACATAGTTGGTATCAACGTAACTACATTTTAAAACTGATTCTGTAACCGTTTGCCAGCACAAGCCTCAACGTGGAAAATACTTCATCCACTATAAGTACACTCTCTACTACTTTATTTATACATGATTACTTATCCTATTTCGATAAATGAATTGTTAGGAGATCACATGGAAGGAGAGGCAAGGAATGAGAATGGGATAGTCAAACAATTGATGGATTACAAGGAGAGCCAATTTCGACTCATTGAAACCCTGGTAGAAGGATTTAGGTCATTCTATAAGAAGTTCGTGGATGACTTGCTGTCACCACCGAATGAAGAAGGAGAACCAAGTACTAGAAGGGACAAGAGACCCTTGGAGGAGGGTGAGCAACAAGAGGATTGGAAGCGCCTTCAAGTAAAAGCTGCCGAGGAAACCACGGTTTTGACACCACAGAAGGAGCTATGTCTGTTGTGTGCCAGAATTCATTCTAGGGTATGTTTGGCGAGGTCGGGGCATTGTCACAGATGCAAAAGGTCTGGACACATCGCCCGACATTGCCTTAACCTGTCTATTGAAAGGAGGAAGGAGTTCTTCTTCAACCTGTAGGGACTAGTAGTCTTAGTGGTGGTGAAGTATATATTTTGGAAATGGTAGAATCCTTGATGTATTTTGAAATATGGATGTCAGAATGTGTTTGTAGGACTAGTCTGGGGATGATAGTGAATGGTTGAAACTTGTGGATAAAAAAAGAATGAATGAACTTATGTGGAACTGTTTGAGATTTTTATACAAGATGTATAGCTTTGGGGGAGTGTATAAACAGATGAGACTCTGCCTAAAATTTTTGAAATAGGAAAGAGAAAAAAATTGGAAAGAAGATAAGTGGAAAGAAAAATACCGCGTAGACTAGACCAATTAGATAATTAAACGAGAACGCCTAGGTTATAATGGATTAGATTTGTTAAGGGAAGAAGAATATTAAGGACAACCAAGGATAACCAAATTAAGAGAAAAAGATTCGTAGTCTTGACCTTTGAGGAAGAATTAAGAGAATAAGGTTTGGACTTTCAATGGAGGGTAGTTGATTGACAAGCTAAGAATAGGCTTTATATGAAGATGCGAAACCTGTTTGAATTTTCCTACATAGGTTTGATTTTTACGCGAATGAGAAGTTTGGAAGGTCTACTCTATTGGTATGACCAACTTGGATTGATGGTGAATTCCAACATAATAAAGGTACTCCCTGTCTGTAATACCCTGAATTTTTATATTGAAATTTAATTAAGATAATTGGAAAGAAATCGGAGATTTTTGGATTATTTGAAAAAATTATTGGGGTATTACCAATGACATATTCATAATATGGAAATTTAAATTAAAAGGTTAAATAGTGATTAATTGGAGATTAATTGAATATTAAGTGAAGAATTGGATCAAAGAGAATTAAAAATGGAGGAAAGGAAAATTTGGTAATTGGGATTAAATTAGATTGGAGAATTTAAAAATGAAATTGAAATGGAGGAAAGGAAAACCGGTTCGGTTTTTGGTGTGGCCTTGCTGGTCCGGTTGAGGGGAATTAAAAGAGGATGAAATTAATTGGGGATTTGTTGTGTTTTTGGAAGAAGAACCCGAATGAAGAAAGAAGAGAAGAGGGAGAGGGTCGATGAAGGGAGAAGCGATCGGAGCGAAAGGAGATCGGGACCGAGAGAGGGCGACGCGATGACGACGGGCTCAGGTGCGCGGCGGCTTGCGCGTCGTTCTGGCAAGCGTCTGGACGGTGTCGCGGGTCGCCGTTCAGATCGCGATTCGGCGAGCTCCCGTGAACGGTGTTTTCTGTCGACGGGTCCGGCAACAATTCCGGCGTCGATTTGTGGTAAGCACGGTTGGTTTTTTCCTTCCCCTTCATTTTCTAGTGATAGTATATTGACTGGTTGTCGGTGTCGGAGGTTGGCAGGGTGTGACGGCAGGGGACTTCGGCTCGGTTGAAGGCTGCGGTTCGGTCCTGTTGGTTTCACAATGAACACAGTTCAATTGTTCTGCCGACAGTCCTTCATCAACCATTTTGGCGTATTCCTCCAATTATTCACTGCAATTACTCCACGCTTCATGACTTGTCGGCTGTGGATGTAAAGGGAAAGGAGACGGGTCCTTCTGGGAAGCTGGGAATTTAATCCCCTGTCTTCGGTTATGTGATTGAATGGCAGAGTGGGAAGAATTGAGAGGAAAAGAGAGGCATGGAATGCTCTGGAAAATGCTGAAGTCTGAGTGAATGTTGGGCTGAAAAGAGGAATTTTCTCTCGGGTCTGCCTTGTATTTTCTGGTATGGAAACAATAGTTTTTAGTTAAGCTGTAAGTTAATTTGATATGTAGAAATTAATGTGGAAATATCGAACAACAGTTGGAAATTGGATTCTGCATTTTGTTTGGAGTCTGGATATGTATTCTGCTACCTTGGATGTTTGGTTTCTATCATTTTTGGTTGTTGTCTGTAATGTTTGATTATTGGGTCTGGACATATTCTCTATTGTTGGATGATAAGCTACAGGTGGGTTGATTCAATAACTTAATTATGTATCATGAGATTTTCTGAATGTTAAGAAATAAGAATTTGGTTTTGATGTTAAGGAAGGAATTTGCTATTCTGCAGATTCGATGAGATTATATGTTATGTTGGGTTAACTTTGAGGTTGGTTAACCAATTAATGCCTCTATTGTTGGTTATAACGTTGGATGTATGTCTGGATAGATACTCTCAGATTAATAGTCTAAATGTTAGTTGATAATTATATGTTGTTGGTGGTTGATCTGGTTGGATGTGATAAGACAAGTCGTTGGTTATTGTCGGATGAAATGTAAATATCTGTTTTGTACATTTGGATGGGTTGTGAAAATCTATCTTTTTCCTGTGAAATAAGTTGTTGGGTTATAGCTTGATTCACAGGGTTGAGTGATACTATTTTGTTGTTCGATTATGTGACGTGAGTTATTAGGTTATCGATTTGTTTTGGATTCATGTCACTAATTGGATTAATGTATATTATGGAAAATTGGATAAGTACAATTTTATGTCTCATTTCGGATGTTATTGTCGAGCGTTGAATTATGGGCCAATAATTCATGGATGAAATTATGATGATAATTATGAGTCTATAATTCATATATGGAACTACGTTGATTTCCGCTATATGTTAAGTTTAGTTTCTAGTCGTTAACAATTGGGATTAATTAATAAAGATAAGTTATAATTAATTAAGCGATTTCGTTTAGGAAACTCGAGTAAATGACGTAAAAGAAATAATGATATAAATGAAGGTGAGATTAACAAGTTGATTAAAACAATTATATCAATAATTAAATGTTATTAAATTGTGAAGGTACAAAGAAGAAGAGAAGAAGAATAACTACTAAATGTTATTGCGCATTAAAGCTTCGAGGTAAGAAAATAGGGATGTCTTTGCTAGAAAAGGCCCTACACCACAAGTACAGTGCGTGAGTTTGGAGGTGTTTAGTTCTTTAAATGTCTTGTTAAATGCTCTACTTTATGTGCTGTTAAACTCTCTCGTTACTTTACTTGCTTGTTCTTACGTGAATAAATATGATTGTTGGAAAATGTTATTGCTTAGGTAGATAAGTTAAGCCTAAAAGTATGAAGGAGTAGAAAGATAATCGAGAATGACCTGTTCTCTATGAGTTACTGACTGTTTAGCTTACATGCTGTGTATTTCCTTGCTGTTAATTGTTCTGTCCTTATTTGAGTTACAAGTATAATTTGATTAAGCATGTTTGATCCGACGCTTGATTTACTAAGAATGTTTACTTGAGCATGTAAATGATTAAGAATAATATAAGTATGTTAATAAGTTTAGTTTAACCAATTTAGTTGCATGTTAATCGATAAATGATAATCCTTTTAGTATGTTAATCACTTTAGTTAAAAGATAATCAATTGAGCCTGTTAATCAACTAAAGTGATTATGATTAGAGTAATTAACTAGAATCTTTGTACGTTCATAAAGTAAATCTTGAGTATGATTAATTGACTAGAACCCTAAAATATTAATTATAATGACCTCCATGAGCATGCTAATTAACTAGGTTAATTAACTAAATGTGATTTCTTAGTGAGCATGGAGATGATAAACTGTAAGCATGTAAATTGACTACATTAACTAATGAGTATGTTAATTAACTAATTAATTAGAATGAAATTGAGCATGTAAATTAACTAGGATCACAACTAAAATAGTTATTTTATCTTCTTGAGCATGCAAATTAATTTAGACAACTTATTAAAATGATAGTTCGACTTGAGCATGTAATAAACTAGGGTAATATTAATAGGTTATTCATTCTTGTTAATATTTTGTGTATTTCTCTTTACCGTACTTTCCTTTAATATAATTATATTGTCTTTGTTGCAATTTCTTTTATTGCTTTACTTTGCTAAAGAATGATGGAAAGATAAAAGAAAGAGGAACTAAGTATAAAGGAAGTTAAGAGTTTCATTGGCTAAGTGAATGAATGCTTTCGTTATTGTTTTATTGCTTACGATCTTGATTTCGATTACATGTCCTTAGTATGTTATTTTCTGCTAAACCAAAGTATGATTAGTTAAGTAGGATAAAAGCATATAATTAACATAGAAACATGTTAAATTAATTAGATAACTGATTAGAATAATTGCTTAGAAAGATAAACGTAAGAAGCATGTAAATGAACTAGGAAAAGTTGCTCTTAATTCCTATTGAATTAGAAGCATGTAAAAATAGTCAATTCTTGTACTGCCATGTTCTGTAAATTCAAGTTGTATTTCTTGTTTGAATCTCTTGCCTTAGTAGTTATTTATTCGCATTAAATATCCATAATTCCATGTTAATTGCTATTCCTTATGGTTGTTCTTTCTCTTGTTATGAATTGTTGTGATTCTTTCCCTATGGTATTGTTACGTTTATAATAATAGAAACAAATAGGGAGTACTACCTAGAGACAAATAGGGAGTATCACCTACGGGGTGAGCACTCACAACACAACGTGAGGAAAAAACGAATGAACATAATGAAATAACGATGATGAAACGTTGATGAAATGGGAATTAAAGAACGGAAGGGCAGTGCGGGTTTAATCAGGTAGCTGGCCAGGTCTCCTCCCTATTCGGGTACGGGACCAGCTACCCTAGGTGGTTAATATCCGGTAGGCTACTCCCTGTCCATAGGGTTTCTTTAATTCAACTCGATGTATGAGTAACAAACGAAAGAACGAAGGAACGCAACAGAATGTAAAGAAAGATTTGGTTTGGACCGGCATCCATTCCAAGAAAACTAAAGAGTGGTGTATGTGTATATATATATATATGATTGTTTGACCTCATTTCCTTACTAAGTCTTTAAGCTTATAGTTACTTATGGTGTAGGTATAGGTATGAGTACGAGGAACAGACTTAGGAGTAAATGCAAAATACAATAATCAAACAATAAAGCAGGGATGAAGAATTTGCACGCGCGAGACTCGTGGCTGGCCGGACTTAAATGAAAAGAGAAAAAAAATGTAATTGAAATTATAATTAATTGTTTCGTTCCTTTTAAGTTCTTTCATTAAATTATTTACGCTTCCGCAATGTTTTAAAATAAATGATTTTTATAACGCTTCCGCACTTTCCCAATTGGTTTTCACAACGAGTTTGAAGAAGGGTCAGTAGCGATCCGGCTTTAGCGTCGCGCTCTGATTTCGTTTTATAAAATTTTTAAATTTCTAGCATTTTCAAGGAATTACGAAAATCCTGGTGGTTACACTGTCCGTCAGTGGGACATGGATTAAGTATTCGATTAGTATTCGAATGGATAATAGGACTTATGTCGGACTTGGTTTAAGTTCTCTGTCTTGGTCTAGACTCAATTAAGATAACCAAGGACGTGACTGCACGATTGCACGACAAGGACGGAGGCAATCAGTTGAACTTCTCCGGGAACAAGTAACAGAAAAAGAAACGGAAACAAAAACGAAAATAGATACAATTATGGAAATGGAAACAGAAACAGAAACAGAAACAGAAACAAAAATAGAAACAAAATTTCCAGAAATAAATGGATACAGAAACAGATTTAGAAACAAATTAAGAAACGAAAACAGAAATGAAAACAGATACAAACAGAAATAGAAATGAGAACAGATACGGAAAAGGAAACTGAAACAGAAACTGGAACGGTTACAGATACAAAAAGAGAAGCAAGACGGAACGCATCCAACTCAGCCATGGAGTAGTGTAATCTTACAAGCTCGGAAGGACAGATTGGAGGGTGGAGAGCACGTTCGAGCATGCCGAAGTCGTAGAGTGAGAGAGGAAGGTCCCATGTGCTTGAACTCAAGTCATAAATAGTAAAGGAGATGTGAGGTCAACATCAGGTAGTGAGTCTATTGGCAGTAAGAAGATTGAGGAGACTCTTCCTTGGTGTTGAATTACATGGAATCAGTGACAAATTTGATGGGGAACGTCAAATAGAGGAGAAAAATACTAGAGATTCGGGAGTTAAGTGGCAATGATGGAATGCTATGGGATTGAAGTAAGGTTTTATATTAGAAAGTGGTACACTCTATAAGAAGAATGGTCGTGATGGAGGTGTTTTCTTTGGAATGGAGCGGAAGTAATGCAATCAAAGAGCGAGTTCGAAGGTTGGATCAGCCTTTTGGTGTGAAGGGATGCGGTGGATGTCAGTCATAGGAGACTTGTATTCATCAGTGGCATGCTAAAGGAGAGATTGGATGCGTAGTTCAACATTTGTTGAGTTAAGAAGGGGGTATTTTGCTAAGCAAATTTTGAGGATGAAATTTATATAAGGAGGGAGGTATGTAATACCTCGATATCATTTTTCCTGTACACGCAATGTAATCAATCATCGGGATTATTAGTATATTACATTGCATATCGATACGTGTTAAATGGTGACGTGCATTTATGGGAAAATAATATGAGATGAAAATTAAGTAGGAAAATGTGAAGGAAAAACTGTACTGGACAAATTGGGACGCATGCGGACAACTCAAGGATGAGAAATGTCATCCGCAAATGCATGGAACGTTGCCCCTAAGTGTTGGGAAGACTCAAGATGCGGTTTCGCGTCTTAACTTCGCCTGTGTTGTGAAGTTTCGACGCATGCTGATTGATGTAAACGCGGGTGGACACTAAAGATTTGAATCAGTGCAAGTCTTAGACAATTTCAGATGACTGCGGATGGAGAATACGGACAACTTCCTTCGTCTGAACGACGGATTTGGATGAATACAGATGAAGGTAAAGACGCCATCCTTCGTCCAATAGTGCATTTCTGCCTGAAGAATAATATTTTTTGGACGCACGTGGACGAGGCCAAAATGACTCCTCAAGTCCGAAATGTCCCAGAACTGCGATTAAAATAGGGTTTAAAGGACAAAAGTTTTGTCGTTTTGCAATTCAAATCGCACTCATGCAACAAGGTAGCGATGAAGCTCATGCCTGGACCATGTTGAAGCCACGCCTCTCCCTCTCCGTTCAGTGTATGTGTGTTCCCTCTCTGCGATTTAAGCCATTACTTTTCTTCCCCTTCATTCCAGCTTTTCTTCCCCTGCGTGAGAGTTCCTTCAAGCGAGAGAGTTCTTGAGAGAGAAAAATTGTAAGTGTCTGTGATTAGTGTGATTTTCTTCAGTATATTTGTGGGTGTAGCAAGGCTTTGCAAGCTGTTGAAGCTGGGATTCTCTGCTGTCCATGAGTAGTTTTCTTCATAGGGTAAGAAATTGGGTAGAGTCGTTGGCCAGTGGAGGCCCTACACCATTAGCAATGTCTTTACTTTAATTGTTTGTTTACGTTTCCATCAAGTTGCTTTAATTATCATGTATGTGCAAATCACACGTTATTAGTTTAATTTGTGAGCATGTTTAGGATATTAGCATATGATTGTTGTTTCATTTAAATTGCCAAGCATGTCTGTGTTGTTACCGCTTTCCTTGTTTCGTTGAAACTGCCAAGCATGTTTGTGTTGTTACCACTTTCCTTAAATTGCCAAGCATGTCTACATTGTATTTCCTTTGAACTGCCAAACATGGTATTCATATTCGCCGTTTCAATTTGCTACTATAATTGTCTATTTTAATTACTGTCATTCATTTATATGCACTGTTCAATTATCGTTACTTTCCTTTATATGCGCTATTCAATTATTGTTATTGTTATTATTATTATACTGTATGTACATGCATCATGATAATAGAAACAAGTAGGGAGTGCCACCTTTGGGGTCAGTACTCATATGTATTGAGTGAGGAAAAAGAATTAAAGAAGAAGAATGAGGAGTTGGGGGTTGGAAGGGTAAGTCCGGGTCTAGCTTGGTAGACAGATATGTTTATAATCTCTCACGGGTCACCCTCTCATGGGTTATGAGAAAAAGAAAAGAACGTTACCTTTCCCTTATCGGGACTGCGAGACTGTCTACACTAGGTGGCTTGAGGCCGAAATGAGATGCCATCTCCTTTATAGGTTCCTCAATCTCCCGCTCGATGTACGAGTTATATAAAATACGTAAAGGAAATATTGGTTTGGGGCAAACCCATTTCAAAAGAATTAAAGAGAGGCATGATCATACTGCATAATTAATTTCTTATTGGGCCTCGGGGTCACAGTTTGCTAATGGTGTAGGTATACGTACGAGAAAATGATGAATAGATGAAAAAATAGTTGATGAAGGATTTGAACGGGCGAACTTGTGGCTGGCTAGGCTAAGAAAAATAAAAGAGAAAAGTAATTTGTAATTAACACGTAATTATTTGTTTAGTATTCCTTAAATGAATTTCTTACGCTTCCGTTATGTTTTGAGAAAAGATTTTATAACTATGGTTTTCCACCGTTTAAGACGATTTTCATAAAGAGTCTAAGGAAAGAGTTTTTAATGGTCCGACTTTTTTTAGGGAATAACTCTGATTTAATTAAGAAGGTTTTAATAAAGATTTTAGTTGTTTTATAAAAGTTATAAATTTAAAGCATTTTTAAAAGATTATAAAAACAGGGTCGTTACAAGAGCGATTTAGGGCAAAGGCGACAGGCGATTATGAGAAAGACTGCGACTCCCAACCTTCGATTTCAAAGTTCCAACTCCAAATATTGTAAGTGAAATTGTGAATTGGTTTCTATTCCTATACTTTACTGTTGTGAGCTCAAGGGTTAGGTCACTAGAAGGGAATTTGGGTATTGAGAGCTAATTTTGGGGAATTTCTGCCTAGAAAATATTTGGAGAAGACATGTCTTATCGAATCTGGTGTACTTTGTTTGGGATTCTATTTATACAATTGTTGTAAACTACAGTTTTGTTGGTGGATAATTGTATCGATTTAAGTTTTTGCTTGAGAATTTGCAATGGCTTTTAGATCGGTTAGGAACACAAACAAAGGAAAAGGAGTTTTCAGGCAGAGTAGTTCATCGCAATCAAGAACTACATATTTTTCAAAAGAGTTCATACATAAGAACGATAAGAGCTTGTTTGACAATGATATCAAGAGTAGATCTTTGATATACTCGTGAAGAGTACTGTTCTATAGTTTCCAGTCTATGATGTTGGGAGAACTATTTGAGCATGTGGGATTGATGGGACTGTGTTCCTTAGAGGGAACATCATATGAACGATTGGTCATGTTGTTCTACACCAATCTAACATTCAGATCCCAACTACTGGTTGGAAAGATATACATTGTGGGGACAGAGATTGAGTTCACTCCGGAGACGATTAATGAAATAATTGGATTCAACATCTCGGCCAATGTGGAGCACTACTATCATACTTCTTCCAAGCCAGCATTTGTCCAGACAGATAGAGAGACAAAATTTTTACGATTAATTCACAAGGACTTGAATATAGCAGGGTACTACAAGCCAAGGGTCAATGACCTCAATGAGCAGGGAAAAGTGCTCCACTACATCCTGACCTACACGTTACTACCAAAGGATGGCCATCGTGAGTACGTAAGCTGTATGGACTTGAATGTCATGGAAAAGCTTGTCGGTCATGAATACTTTGATCCATGCTTCATTGTTTTGAACCTTATGAGCGAGGTCCACTCATGTACAACTAAAAGTCTTCCCTATAATACCTAGATTACTGCCATCCTTTAACATTTTAGAATTAAAATTTCGGTCGCTAAGATAGTGCGGAAAGAAAAAGGCACAGATATCTATGATCAAAATACACTGGCTACAATGGGAATTCATATATGGGGAGGTCATTGGCACTTCAAGCACAAAGTTCAAGCTGCTAGGGCTACAACATTTCTGAAAGACGTTCCTGCACCTCCAACCTATATTGAGCCTTCAATTCCAATGGCGAATGATCCAATGGACACAGATTTGCTGGCGCCATCCTAACCCTCTACTAGACATTCATCGGGTTAGCGAATATCCATGCCGATGGAAGATTACCATTCTCTTTTGGCTGGTATGGCAAATGTGACTACTGAGGTGCAGGAAATGAAGGAAGTAATGAGGGGGATGAAAAACACATTCACTAGGCTAGATAGGTCTAGTGGATTAATATGGAGAGATATTCATTCTATCTGGGAATGGATTGAAGAATATGAATATGCAGATGAAAATGCAGCAGAAGGCCAATATGAAGTTTGACAAAGAAGACCACTTGCTCTCCCTCTTCTGAATGATGATGTGCCCTCTTCACCTGAGACGGCAACCCCGGAGGAATGAGGATTTTAATGATACGTAATAGAGATGAAATGTAGTTTAAGTAAAAACTTATGTAAAACGTATTTAGGTGTGCCTGGATTTGAACATTTTATTTCTTTCTGGATTAAGTTTAAGTTATGCATGCGATAGTGTAATACCACGTTTGTTTGTAAAAAAATTAAGTAATAATAATTAAAATTTCATTTGATGATTAATTGGATGAAAAGTGGGATATTATAGCATTTGGTGGATTATGGGATGAATTTATTGTTGATTATAATATATCAATTAAGTATGGATAATTAAGAATATCATTGGAAGATTGGTGGGAGATTATAGCATTTAATTAATATTTGGTGGATTATGGGATGAATTTATTATTGAAGATTATTGGAGAATAATTAGAGTTATGGTGGGGTATTTATAGTGATTAAATTGTTGTTGTGGATAGTTGGTTGAAGATTTGTTGGATAGAAGTGATAAATTAAATAATAGTGGAGAAGAAAAATGGCAGGAATTGAGTTCAGCGTGGGACAGGTCGATCTAGCAGCTAATCGCTGAAAATCACGTTGGATCAGTTAATTAAATGATAGACCGATCTCACGAGAAATTTCAGAACAATATTACAGATTCAATAAAATGGTGTGCAATGTTAGATTGGTCGATCAATCGATCAATCAATAATTTTTTCACAGTCTAGCGGTTGATCAAATGATTGATCGGTCTCACTAGAAATGTTTGGCAGAAGAAAAATGTGAAATATGGCCTATGGGAAATCTAAATTTTCTGTGATTTCTTGCTCCTCCTTAGTGCTCCTACTTTACAATGGCAGTGTAGTGGAGAGTTAAGTGTTGCCACCCCTTGGATAATAATAGAAAATGGTGTGCTTTTGATTAGTGTCGTGCCTTGACATGTACCACTTCTTGGACAAATTGAATATGTGTGAGTGCACTCTTGATGGGTGTTGTGTGCCTTGGAATCCATATGGGAGAAGCATGGCTGATAGAATATGATGATGAGTGGGGTGTTAGGTGAACCTCCACTTTGGCTTCCTGCTATAAAAGAGGTAGAAGCTCTTGATGAAAGATAGAACAAGAGAGAAGTGAAGGGTGAAGCCTTGGAGAAGGCAGTGAGCTGCAAGGGAGAGAAGAGAAGAGAGAGAGCATGAGTGAAGTGTTGTGTTTTTGGGAAAGACAAGAGTGAGAAACAAAAGAATAGAAGTTCTGGAAAAAAAAAAGAAAAAATTAGAAAGAGCTCCTTGTTTACTCCTGTCTCGGGTGTTGTTCAGGTAAGGAGAATTCCTCCACTACTGTTATGGATTTTATGGGATTTTATGTGAAGGATATAAATCGGTTGATTGGGCTTATTCTTGTATGCTTGCTGTGTTTTATGGATTTTATGTAAATAATTGTAAATGATGAAAGATGCAAAGTACTGAGAGATGATCATCATCTGTTAATGGTAGCCATTATCGAACCCATGCCTTGTTAACTGTTCATGCTTATTTCAATTACTACTTGAGAAGCCATGTTTTGTAATTGGATTTTAAGTTCTACGGTCATGGTAAAATAAGCATGCTCTGTTAAATTGATGTTAATGGATAATATTGAGAAAATATTGCTATGATCTTGAGTTTGGTTCTGCCATGGGATATTGTTCTGCCATAAATTTTCTTAAGGTTTGATTACTGTCTTAATTCATGGAAAATGCTATGCTTGGTTGTTAAGTTGGATTTTGTCGATAAGTGTTTGGATATATATATATATATATATACTCTCTAGGATTGGTATCAATGATTTTATTATGCCACTATATGTTGTTAGAGCCTAGGCATTATTGAAAGTAGATGAAGTATGGAATTTGGTTACTGTTATATACCTAGATTTTATTCATTGGTAATTTGAAAATATATTGTTTGGATGGTTAAGGTTATACTTTGTTGGTTCACTAGTTGGATAATTCTTTATGCTCCCTGTTAATTGAAAGTTTATGTTTCGTGAATAAAATTATGTTGGAACATGGAGTGGAGAAGTTGTAAAGTGATTTCGTTGGAATTGAGTTATGGATTTCTATTACCAAAAATAATGGTATCAAAATTCTTAAAGAATAATGAACAGTAAAAATGAAGTTAATAATATGTGATTATTAATAGTTATTATTTAATGATTTTGAAGGTATTTAAGAAGAAAAGATGATGTGCTAAAACTCCGCAAAGACACCAGGTAAGTGATATTGTTTGTATTTTGTTGAAAGGCCTACATCACAAGAGTTAAGGTTTATATGCTGACTGTATTTATTAGATGATTAGGTTGTGATCATGTTTTGAGGATGTATTGTTGCGTGTTGATTGATGCTGTATTTATTAGATTTAAGTTTTTTAAGTTAAAGTTTTTGATATTGATCATGCTCTGAGGATATATTGAGGATATGATAGAATTGCATACATTCACGTGCATTCATGCATCATGATTTTAAAAGATTACAAAAATGGTCTTAAGCATATTTTTGAAAAGGAAATGGTAACAGATATGGAATTAGAATAAACATAAATAGGTATGACGAGATGTGAGTTCTTAAGTTGGTTGTCCCACGTGGGCCATTAGGTGTACCACTCACCTTGTCAAGTTTGACATCTCTAAACACCTGGATGGGTAAGCGAAACTAAAGTCAAGTAAATGATTAAGTATCAAGTATCAAGTATTAGGTATCAAGATCTAGTATCAAGTTAAGATAAATTTAAGAAGCAGTTAAGTTAAGATCAAGATAACGGTAAAGGAAAACAGAAATGAAAACTACATATGGATTTTAAAAGAGACATAACATGTGCATTGCATACTTTATATCACTTACTGAGTCTTAGGCTCATAGTTTAAGTCTTGTAATGTAGGTAAATAGCCGATGGCTATAGCTGAGGATGCAGATGATGATGGAGTGTTGATGTATTGAACCTTTCGTGCTGTTGGCGAACAGACCAGTAGGTTATGGCTCCATGTGATAGATTTTTTGAATGACACGTGTTGGTAAATGTATTTTGGCACTCGTGTAAATGTTTTGTAATGAACTTGCATTTTACAGTAATGAACTTGTATTTTTAAATAAAGAGAAGTCTTTCGCTACAAATTTTGTTGAAAAAGAAAAGTTTTAATTTTATGCATTTTTCCAAAGAAAATATCTTTTAAAAATGCCTTATTTTAAGCGAGTGAAAATTGGGGCGTTATAGATAAATATAGAAATTTTTTGGAGCTGTTTAGGTTTGATTGTATGATGTATGAAAAATAGCTTTGGGGAAGTAAAGGAACAGAGGAAACTCAAATTTTCATGAATTGGGAAAAATGGATTAGAGAAAAGTAAATTATGTATAAATTGGTTAAATTGATAAATAGGTTATTTGTATGTGTTGAGAAGGGTTTGGGTGAATGATAGAATTATTGTGGAGAGAAATAAAACTTGAGGATTTTAGACTAAGTTGAATTTTGAAAACAAAATTTTATTATGGAGGGGAGTATGTAATATCCCAGATTTTTGTGATGATAAGCATAAAAATCTAACTGTTTATATTGAAGAGATTGGAGTCTAAGTAGTGTTGTGATCAATCATGAAGCCTAGAGCGACTAATTTAATCCATGAGTTGATGATCATACGAATGAAGTAAATTAGGATGTAATTTGTCAAGTAAATTATGAAGAAATTAGTGATGTAATTGGGAAACAATTTGGGAAGTGTTTGTGAAAATATTGGTTTTAGGCGGTTGATCAAGATGTGGCTGGTCTGTCATGAAGACTGCAAAATATTACAGAGTGTGGCCAAATCTGGAGCGGTCGATCTTCTGGAGAGAGTTGATCGACCGACATGCCAAAGGGGAAAATATTAGAGAGAGCAGCGAAATTCGAAGCTGTCGATCGTCAAAAGGAGAATGATCGACTGGTATTTTTGAATAAACAGAATTTGCGGCTAAACATCAAGGAATGGCGGTCGATCACGGTTAGGAAATTGTGAGGATGATGATTCGTGGTTGATCACGAGAAGAAGGTGATTGACTAGAATGTCAAGAATCGCTTGGAAAACTTGTGAACTGTCGTCTGGAAACTGATGAGGTGCCCAAAGAATGTAGAGTCGCGACCCATTATTTATCCTTGAACGTTAAACGCCTATATATTCAAGTACTGGCAAGCAGAAAAATCTAGGGATAGAAAGAGAGAGTGAGTGAGAAGTCATTTGGTGTTCTTCACTTGAGGAGCAGCGCAACTTTGGTTTATGGAAGAAGTAAATTTCTGGAAGACACTGTTGGACATTTGGTGCAAGGTGAACCTTCACCAGGAAAGGGAATCACAAATTGAGGTAAGGGATTTGCTTGCGTTTTGCCTGAAATGATCTATATCACAGGTTTAGGTTTTATGTTGTTTGTTATTGAAAGTGTTCTCTGCTTCGATGGTAAAAACTGCTTGTCTGTTTCCCTGTTAATGAATTATAGAACAAATTTGCCTCCTGTTTTCGATAATGAATAAAAAGAGAATTGCTTTGTCTGCTCTTAAACTCTAAATCTACCAACATAGTTCAGAAATAACTCATGGATTCGAGTTTTTAATCTCTAATCCAAATCCAATAAATATCCTAAACATCAAACAAAAAAACAGAGGAGAGGCTTACCCATTAAATGCTTTCACAAATGTTGGAGATCTCGATGTTTCGAACTTAAAATTGGAGCTCAACTCCCTTTCTCGTGGAATCGCCACTCTCTCTCTCTCTCATGATTTCTTCTTTCGGAGCCGAATATAAGGGAACGAGGGTTTCCTCATTTTCTTATATTTTTATTAAATTTAATAAATTAAATTATTATTTTATTTAACATATATTATATATAACATAACATACATTAAATACACCCATTTCGGATTTTTTTCGATATTTCCAAATATTAACCAACATCGATATGAGGCAATTCTCAATTATTGAATTAAATTCCTCGATATATTTACGGTTCAGTGACATCCAAATTTACCATTTTGACAATTTGATTACAAATTTACACGTGACCGTTATGCGATAAAATATGTCAACTTCTAAAGATCTTAACCTAAAATAATACAAAAAATTTACAAGTTAAATTTATTATTATAAAATAACAATTTTTACAACAGGAGATTCATAATGACGTCAGTGCACGTCTTTAAATGAGATTCTTTGCCTAATCATATTTTTGAAACTCAGTATTTTCTGGGTGTTGTGCAACGTAAGAAAGGAGTTCTTGGCCAGGTTTTCCATTCTGAGTAACTTCATTTGAAGCCATTGAAAGACCTCCAAAAGCTGTGGCAGCCACGAGAAAGAGCGCAGCTGTGGACAGAAATAGAGGCCAGAAATATGCAACAATTGTCAAACACCGAGGGGCTGCATATACCAACAACGAGAGGAGGATCAAACTGATGATTGATGTTGTGATTTGATGCCTGTATTGAACAAGCTTTGCTGGGATGTCCATAAGCACCGAAAGCTAGAGAGAGAGAGAGAGAGAGAGAGAGAGAGAGAGAGTTGATGGACTAATAATGAATACAGAATAGGGTTTTGTTCATCAAAAATATCCTTTAATTCAAGCGATTCTCTGTTTTAACTTCGGAAGAAAGGAAGAACCCACCATGAGATCAATTCGTTAAAGCTTGAATCTTTTGTTCAAAGTTAATTTATGGATAGGATAAAAGAATAACTTCATTTCTGTGTTTAGAGAAACAGAATAATTTCCTCCTAAAAGAAAGGAGATTCCAAAATTCTAACAATGAAATCAAGTTAAGCCACAAACTGCAGACTCCATTATTTGAGCATATGAGATTCAATGAAATAACGATAAGATATTCTCAAATTCAGAAAGACCAGCATCGAAACATCACTATTTCTTTTCAATTAGTTAAGATATGCATAGTTTTGGACTTCAGAAATCATGGCAGAAAATAGAAATCTTTTGGTATAAGAATTCATATACTAATAACACTTACTCCTATAATCCATTCTATCATAATTAAACAAAGAACCACATAAAAAGTAAAGAAAATTATTGACTTAAAAAGAATATTTTACCATGCCCAAATATAAATAATTATATAACCTGAAAAAAATTATTGCAAAAAATATGAAAACCACTGTACTCTAAGAAAAATTTATAATTTTATGGAAATGAAAACCGGAAGACCCAATGCAATGCAGGACTCCCGACGAAAGCAATCAAATGCATTATAGATTAGAACACGTCTCCTCTGAAAAATGAAAATTTCAAAGCATTTTCAGAAATTCTGGACTTGGGGAATGGTAGCTCAAAATGGTTTCCATTTCTCGCATGTTTCTCCAAAATCTCTGTTTGCAGGAAATGTGAAGAAAATTCCTCTGGATTTGAACTACTTTACATTCTTCATCAGCAACTCCAACTGTTCTTTTGTCACCACTATCTTTACCTTTCTTACTTTTACTCTCTTTGAGTTGCTTCTGTTTGAAGAAACAATACTGCTTTCAGAGTTTGCCATTAATGGAACGGGACTGAAGGCTTTACCCTCTTCAAGTTTTGAGTTAGGTAGTGATGACAAACCCCGTTCATTGTGTTTCAATCCTTCTTTTCCGCCATTAAAGTTGAGGGCTTGAACCTCCTTCTGGGATGAACTCAGCACGTTGATGCAGTTTCCCATTTCTAAATTGAAGGTTGATCAAAATGGGATCGACTCAAATAAATAATCAATCATGGGTTTGATCATTTCCTTTTTTTTAAGTTGGGACGTGCAAACCATTACATTCTTTTTTTCTGTTACCCGGAGGACTTTGTTGGCGAGAGAAGAACTTGGGACTTTCATCATTTCAATAATATCGATATGTAATTACGTAAGCCTGAGGTTGACTTTTTTCTCATTGCAACTCAAAGTCAACGACACATAAACACAAAAGAAATGTGAACTACGGGGCCGACAACGCCTCCAATAGAAATGGGATCGTTCCGTTTTAACTGGACATCCACTTTAACCTGCAAGTGGGTTTTGAGAAATTACACTCACAATTGGATTTTAAAGGAAGGAAAGTTTTCTATTTTTTAAGTCATCTGCTCCCATTTTAGCCTATTTAACAATGTTTGTACTCAAAGAAGTGAAATTAACAAATCAACTACATACTTTGTGATCAATAATAAATCAACCACTAAAGTATTTTCACTAACAATTTAACCATTAAACTATGAAAAATAAACGCCACAAACATCGCTGTCATGTTTGCCGTTAAACGTTTTAATTTTTGTTATGTGGCGGAACACTACACGTTCCTCCGCAGAATGTTAATGCTAAATATGAAGGTTTTAGTACTGATGTTTAACGACAAAAAAGTGTAATGTTTTACTGCAAAACTTCAGTACTAATTAAAATTTATAATTGTCTAACGTTTCTCCGCGCAAAATGTCAACTTTCTGCAGCGGAACAACATGCATCATTCTGCTTTCCGTTGCCCTAATATATACAATTGACATTCCGCGCTCCGGTGAGTTCACCAATTTCCTTAGTGAACCTCAAATTCCTCGTCAAACCATCGTACTCTCATAGCAAATTTCCTCACTGTTTCATCCATTCCAATAGATTCTAGGGCAACAAAATTGACTCTTAAGCATAAGGTTGCTCCGTCGCAATCTCAGCCTCAACCTCAGGTAGAAACAGACTTAGCTCGTGAATGCAGATCGCTTGAAACTTATTTCATTCTCGATCAATTTCACCGTAATGTACCATTCACGGTTAAGGGTGGAGCACTCGCGGTTGAAGGTGGAGCACCCACGATTGAAGTTGGAGCACCCGCGGTTGACCTTTTTACACAAGCCGAGTTTGAAGCACAATCTCAACCTCAACCTCAACCCCGACAACGACCAGTAGGTCAGTTGGTCCGTTTCAAACCTGTTATAGACAGGTTCCACTCCCGCTCTTTAGGACTGCCGCCGAGAATGATCGGTATGAAATTGATGTTAAACATCATTCAATAATTATATCTAGAATAGTAGACTTTGAGTCTTTGGCTGAATTGGAAATTGAAGAATTGTTTGAGGGGGACGGCTTAGCCGGGTTATGCAAATTAGGTGGAAGTTATTGTGAATGGATTGTCAAACTCTTTTATGCCAATTTGGAATTGTCCACTAAACCATTAGAGGTTTGGACTTACATGTTTGGACGGGAGTTGAGACAGACTACCAATGATATTAACATGGTCCTTGGATGTTTCATTGAGGAAACAAGGGTGGAATATTACCATGTGTCTCGAGAGCCTGATTTCATCAAACGGGTAGAAGGTCTAGCCATGCTAAGATTGTTGTACTGTGATCCTGAGATTACAATGTTCAAGAAGCCAAAGTGTAATGACTTGAATGCTAAAGCCCAAGTTATCTACACCATCATGAAGCACACTATTCTTCCTTAGGATGGACATCAAGACCATGTTAGCTACATGGATCTCTATATGCTGGAAAAAGTATTCAACCGAAAGAAATTGAACATCGGCTATGTGATTTTAAGTCACATGTACTAGGTCCTCAACAACCCAGCCAAGAGTCTACTATTGAATTGGCTCATTTAGAGGATTGTTAAGCATAATGGGATATCGGTCTCGAGTAAGGAGCCAAGAATCCAACAGAAGACCACCGACGTTTACAACAAATTGAAAGTGGACTGCATGGGGATCTCCAAAGTCAGAGTGGAATGGGTATGCAAGACTCCATCAAAGCCCTCCCCAAAGAATAGAGCTAAAATTTCCCAGCCGCCGGCCCCTCAGTTGTAAGACCTCCACCCCCTCAACAATACAACCTCCAGCCCCCTTGGAGGAATAACCTCCATCATCGCCTTTGCAGTACATGGAGGATGATACTCTACAGCCGATGACTTAGCCCCCTCCTCACCCATCTCACTTTATGTTGATGCTCGAAGAGATTTCCTGTTGGATGCGAAGAATGGAGGAACAAGCGGAGGAGTGACATCAAATGGTGTTGGATCGAGTTCAAAGGATGGAGGATTGAATTCTACATATGGAGGAGCACCATCAAATGAGGTTTCATAAAATGAAAATAATGGAAGATCATCATCAAATGGGGCTGCACCAAATGCACAGAATGGTGGAGCGAGTAGAGGAGTATCATCATGAGATATTGGCCGAATTGCAAGGAATGGGGCAGCGAGCAGCCCCTCCACCATCTTCTCTAGTAGCCTCTCGAGTAGCCCTTCCAGCAGCCTCTCTAGCAGCCTCTCTAGCATCCTCTTCAGCAACCGAACACACAGACTGCATGTAAGTTATTTAGCTTATATGCAAAGTCCATTATTACTTTATTTGTATGTGACGTAATAACGTGTCTTAAATTTGCAGCACCATTGCCCTCAGCCGTCAACCTTCTCCTCTTGCTGTGCATGCCAAGGTATAGGAGATAGTTGCTCTCATTCCTCCATCGACAGCCGTGTCGAGTGGAAGTAGCCTCCACCACTTAAAACTCTGTGTGTGGTATGTCTTCGATTTGATTATCTACGTGTCTGCACTTATTCATCCCTTATTAGTATGATAGTAACTTGTCAATTTTTATTATAGCCATGTCAACTGAGGGATCTTTTCATGAAGTTTGTTCATGCAAATACTTGGAATAACCTAGAGACGTCTGCAATTCTTTCAAGGACTTTGGTAGGCTTTTTTATTTTGTATCATTAAGTGTTTTGGACTGGATACTTATGATATTTTACCTGCTATTTTCATTTTCAGGTTCAAGATAAGTACCACATCACTAAAGCAAGAAGCGATGGCAAACATGGTAGTAGTTCAGAAGATTTTATCTTAGTACTCATCTTTGCGTTGCGTTCTTTGTATGTAGTGCTATGCGTTGGACGAAGAAGAATATTTCAACGTTCAATTTCAAAAATCGCTAATGACTTTAGAGTGGATTCACGTAAGTAAACATCTCGCTTTTTCGGTTAGTATTTCATATTTGTTTGAACAGTTCTAATGTATGCTTGCTTTACATTTTAATCACACCAAAAAGTAACTGTGTTTTTTGTCATCCATTGACCTGCACACTCACTAACCTTACCTGGTGTTGCTGCTTAAAGTAATTGCGATCGTTGTATCATCAACAGACAAATAGTGGTATATCTTTTTTCTCGTGTAGATTTATATTGTTTTTCACTTATGTGCTGATTTTTTCCTTTGCATTTCAGACTGCATGACATCTTTTGGTGTATGAGTGGGGCGTTAGGGTTACTCTGAAATTTCCATGAGACCGGCTTCCACCCTTACAAAGATATACTTGATAAGAGTTCATTGTATGCCAAATGGTCCAACATATACATGGACCCGCAGTTATCATTTACGATCACTAATTTGCGGAAGAAATCTCGCAAGAAAAAGGCGGCGCTGACTTAATGTACTTGATATGTAGGGATACATATTGAGATACTGTTTTTTATACATAATAAACAATTCATTATCTATTTCATAATTAATTGTCTCTCTGCGTAGTTAATTATTTTGACTTTGATAACATGTGTTTACGTTTATGTTTGGCAAATATTTGGTTGGATTGGATTTCTGGTTCTGATAATGTCACAGGGGGGAGAGACTAAAACAAAGGAAACTCTTGCAAAATTTTCATTTTTTTCAAAGAGAAAGAAAGAAACTTTGACTCAAACTAAATTATCCCTTTCATTCATCATTAATAAACTATTAACATGTTCATTGTAACAATTTAAGCAACATGTGCATAACACCAAAATATATAAGGCAGAGGAATGTTGGCGTTCCACTACGGAAATAAGTCATTCCGTGCGGGAAAGTATGACGTTTCGCTGCAGAATGTCAACTTTTCGCTGCATAATGTCGACGCTCCTTCGCGGAACATCATAATCCCGTGGCGGAACGTGGATGCTTTTACTCTGGTTCTAATAGACTGTAATTCCACTTACTCTGGTTCTAATGTGTCTTAATTCTACTTTGTCCAAAATTACATTTTCATATTAAACAACTTCATTCATCATCAACAACCAATTATCAATTCCACTACAACCATACATGGAATTGCATACATGGAACTGCATGGTCACACAGGATGCCAGTCAACTCTCACCATTAACAATTACAAGTATGCTTGTCCAAATCGACATCATACTGTTTGTTACTGTTGCTCACCTCAAACTAGGTTGCGCCTGGAAAAATACGACTCCAAGTTCGACCTGCAAGTTGTTGCCTAGCAAGCCGATTCTTGACCTATGGACACAAATGGTCCATCGGTTGTCCCATCTTTTCGTATTTTTTAATGATACTACACATAATATCTTTCTTACAATCTCGAACATACTGAGAATCTGTTTATCTTAGGTTGGTAGGATGCAGGCGTTGAGGGACTCGCTCAAGTTTTTCAAGCTTATGTCATACTCTAGGATGGAGCTGAAGACATGTTTAGCCCAGAATCTCACATCTATTCCTCGTGGATATGCGTGGGCTATCGGGTCAAGCAAAAATAGCTTTTCTATCTCTCTTTCTCAAAGTGCACTAATGTTGTGGCTCTAGAAGCATCTCACATTGCATCCTTGAACAAGTTGCCTTTAAATTATTTTTGAAAATTTTCATATAGGTGTCTGATGCAAAAACAATGCTCCGCTTGCCCTGCAAATTCTCAGACAGCTGGTACTAGCTCCTACAAAAATTATCAATATAGGTCAAACATTGGTATACAACGTATAACGTAAACATAAATGTCAAAAGCAATTAACCGTACCTTTTGTCAATTAGAAATGATTGTCCACCCATTGCCAAATGGGGTGTTTAGATCCTCGAGCGACAATTTCAAAAACCATCTCCACGAATCCCTACATTCTGCTTCAACCACTGCTATAATAACTAGATAAATTTCATCGTTCCTGTTGATGCTGACAGCAATGAGCAGTTAACCCAATTTGATCCCTTCAAGTGGCAACCATTCAAACAACTAACCGATCTACCACAGTTCAACATCCTCATCTTACATGCAGCCAAACACATGTACATCCATTTAAATATATTCATCTCTAGCTGAACATACTGCGAGCTTCCAGGATTAAACCTCAGAATCTCCTCTGCATATGACCATATGAGCATGTATTGCTCATTGTCATTCCCTTCATTCATTTTTTTGGGATGCATTTTTTACCCTTCTAACAAGGCTGGGTGTAATGTTCACGTTAAAATTCTTCTTGATTGTCTCAATTATAGAAGGAAGGTCTCAGTCAGCCTAATTTTTAAATCTGTATAAGTAATGTGTTGCCACCTATTTTGTAGAGGCATGGCGGCTTTCCATATTTCTTGAGCAAGTGTGAACGTTGTTATAGCTCTTTATTTGAAATGTCAGTTCACCTTAAATTTTTTAGGCTTGCATCCACCACGTGCATCCTTCTTGGCAAACAGCCCTCAATCGATGAGTCACTGTGGATGAATTTTATTCCGTACCCATTCTTCAATGCATGATAGACGATTTCTTCTCTAATTTGATTCAAAGAAATATACTTCTTGCCAAGACACATACTAGCGAATGTGCATTCTGCTTGTGTTGGTCATCGAGGCCTACTCTCGACCATGTCCATGTCTTCATCACTAGATTCGCATAATGAATGGGGCTCTTCCTCGTCTAGAGTTGCCGAGACAAAATGCATCCAACTCTCCACCTTATCTTCAACACTACATAAAATTTCAGGCGACGTTTGAGATTCATGGTAGATCAGCGGCGGGTGGGGGGGGGGGGAGATGATCTACCATGAATCTCAAACGTCGCCTGAAATTTTATGTAGTGTTGAATTCCGATTGGAGGGAGTTGAGGTTGGAGCCTCGTGGGCAATCATCCAACTCTCCACCTTATCTTCAACCTTTCTCTAGTGCTCAAGTGCTCTGAGCAGGGTGGAGATATAAGGCGAATGAAGGAAAGGTTTGAGAAAACGAGTGAACTACTAAAGGTTAGAGAAAAAAGGAGAAACATTCTAAAGAGAAAGTGTGTGAGAGAGTGAGAAAATCGTGAGGATGAGGTTGTGAGAAAGTGTAGCAGAAAGTCTGAAAAGAGAATGGGAGAACAATGGAGAAGTAGGGCATTTTCAGAAGCTGCATGGTTGTCTTCTCTCTCTCGGGTTCTGCGGGTATTTTGAGAGTTTTTTCCTAAATTTTCTTATAGATTTTTATGAGAAGATTTTGTTAAAATATGGGGATAAAAGATGAAGGATTAGGAGTTTTTGTTTGATCATTGTCTCTGTTGGAATAATTTTGCCACATTGTCCATCATTGCTTAATAAAATGTTGAAATGGTTGACCAGGCACTCTATTTCTTTACAATGTTGATAAATGGTTGTTGAAGAAATGTCATGTTGGTTTAAAAGTGCTCTTGTTGCTTGATAAATTGTTGCCTGTCAACATAAAATGCTACGCTGAGGAAAATATTGATCTAGTGAAACATGTTATCTGTTTCTATCATGTACTGCTTTGTAAATGCAAGAAGAAGAGAATGCAATGGATGGTGCAATTATACTGTGTTGATTGGGTTTAGGAAATTCTATTAGGCAGAGAACAAAGAATTTGTATATGATGATTGAGTAAATTCCTGCTGAACTATGTGATGGTTGTTGGAGAATTGTCATTGATGAATATTTATTTGATTTACCTTAATAAGTGAGTCCATCAATTCTTAAATGGAAGTTTGGGTTTAAAAGTACCACAAATATTTTCTTCTAAGAAATTTTGATGGAACTAATCTTGTAGGTCCTAAATCATGAATTCTGATTCTTTTGTTAACGTAAATTTGTGAACATAATGGCAGCTAATAAAGAGAAATTCAAAGAGATGGCAGAAAATGACAAATTCCATAAAAATTGTCGCAACGTGTTATGCACCCATTCATTCATGTGCTAAAACACATGTGGGCGTGGGGTTCAAGAGTTGGTTATTATTAAACGATGTGTATATGATCCGTACATAGCAATATTATAATAATTTATAAACTCTACATATGCACCCAAATTGACTTGTAGAATGTAGAATATGAATTTCACTTCAAAAATTTGTTAACTTTTTTGTGCTACATATCAATTTTTATGTAATTTTTTGTGCTAAATTAATTATCAATTTGGCCACTAAAATTTTTAAGTTTTATATTTTTAAATTTAACATCTTAAAATTTGGGACAATATCAACTAACAACTTCCTCGTTTATTCACTGATAAAAAAAAATGCCAACTCATCATCTCTCCTGCCTAAGTAACTGCTTTCATTTCGAAGGTGCTATGGAAACACCCGAGGATGACTCTTCCTCTCCTTTAAGATCTGTGGTGTTTTGGCTCTCCTATGGAGGAGATGTCTCCGCGGACGGGAACTGCCTTTTCACGGTGATGTAAAAGGCTTTGGTGTCAGTGTGTGACATCAAAGCGTTGGAGCTATGGCAGCGGACAGTGAAGAGATTCTTGGAGGATCTTGGATCTATGAATATTGACAAAATTGAACATATCAACGATGCCATTAGGCATATGTACACAGCGGATCTGAAAAATGGGTTGGGTGTTCACATTGTCTAGGAGGTGAAGCTTCTAGCAAAGAAAGAGGATCGCATGGTGTTATGATGGGATACTTATACAGTATACATGGATTGCCAACGTGGAGTTCCTTACTGCTTAGGCATGGATTGCCAACATGGAGTTCCTGCTTACGTGAAATTAATTGGGGAAGGGATACAGGTTAGATAAAATGAGGAAGGAGAAGCAAAGAAAGGCGTCGAAGATGTGAAAACCCTTTTGTTAAATTTATGTTTTCCTTTCTATTTTCTCTGTAAAATCTCATTCTTCTTCATTGTAATTCTTCTTTGGTGGCTATAATCTTCACTTTTGAATGGAATATTACTTCACGAGAGATAGTTTCTGATCTCCTTTGTGGGTATCCAGTCAGGTTGTGGTGCAACCACAACAAGTGGTATTAGAGCCACCATGATCCAAGGTCGAGACATCCTCTTGGACTGACAAAGACATGTTGAGCCGATTCAGCGCAGAGACAAAATATTTTGGATCTGCAATTTCTTATTAGTGGCAGCGACTTATACAAAGCCAAGATTGATTGGAATGGATTCTTCACAGATTCGTTTGAGACTCTAACTCTAGACATGAATTGGACGTCAATCAAACGCTTGCCAGAATTGAAATCAAAGGGCACTGTGAACTTCCAGCTACCATTAAGAAAGAAATCAGAGTCACTACAGTTGACGACCATGAAGTTAATGTGGACTTCCAATCAGAGAAAGTGGAGGTACAAATTATTGCTCCAGATTTGGGATGTTCGCCCACTATTGCAGATTTTACTGGAGAGACTACCTCTTATATTGCTCCATTTTCTTCCATACTCCACTCAGATGATCAGAAGAAGGTCCAAAGTTCTGGGTTATTGGAAGCTATGAATGATGATAAAGTACATAAGACAATAGATTACTTTGAAAAGTGGGAACATCAATCTCCTCAATTGATTCAACCACTGGAATTAGTGTTAAGAAAAAATGGAAAGTATAAATATAATCTGCGCAATAGTTTAGCTTGGGATACTGCTTTCTTCAGTAGTGTTGGTGTTATGGATTCTGAGGAATTATCCAGCATGATTGGAGAAGTTGAAAGGTTTGAAAAATCTTCATTGCATGCAATTAAGGAAGATGTTCCAAACTCAGATGATTCAATCCCTGCATTAGAAAGTGATATATTCAGTGTAACAAGTGCTAAAGCTGATTTGTTTGAAGATGTAAGGGTTCAATTTAGAAATCTGCTAAAGTAACAAGTCAGATCCAAAATTGTTCTACCCTTATTCCTGTTTTTTCTTGTCCCCTGTGGAATGTAGCACCCTGTAGAAATTTAATGCACATAGTCATTACAATAATTGACTGTTACACAAAGAGTGTAACTCTATGGATAGAGAGTAAATCTTCAGATAGACATGAAAGAACTTACTATTAACGATAATTGACTCTCACTTAAATTGACACATATGCTACAAAGATTGGTGGAAACATATAATGAATTTTATAAGTCGAGTAAGAATTCTAATGTGAAGATTATTTAAACCAAGATGATATGACATCTAATCATGTACTAACCATTTACATGATTATTCCTCACAACTTTAATCTATCTTTATATCGTGTCAAAAGAAGTCTATATGTCATGATTTATGCTCCTCCGTTCTCACTTGAGCATCTATTTTTGATCATTCAAAAGTTCTGATTTGAGTTACTTTTCATGCATTGTGTTGGTGTTGAACATGAATAATGTTTTATCCACTAATTGACTTGACCTACTTACAAAGCTAATATCTATCTTAGGTAGTTTATTTTGTTACTCTAAAATGATTTTGAATTGTAAGCACATTAACTAATTTAATTAGGACCAGTCCAATTACTATAGTTCAATTTATTTTATAGAAAAAAAGTGGCAAGAAAGTTTGAAAGATCCCTCAAGCAACAAAGATGAATGAATGTGAAAGAACGTTATCATGTGGAATCATATTGAGTCTAAATTGGATTTGAAGGCGATTACAACTAAAGAGGTCTTTGAAGCGAAGTAATGCTTAGTTATTTATTTGTTTAATAAACTTTTGTGTGACACTTGACTAAGGGTTTGTCCTAAAGTGAGAAGGAGTCTTCATAAGGTTATTTTTGTAATTTCATTTTGAATTTTTAAATCATAATTTCGAAGGAGCTATTTAAGCTCGCCTTAAGGTTTTTTTCCCGATATATTTTGAATCATAAAAATTACGGAGTTTTTTCCTCTTTTCCTTTGTTCTACGCAAGAAAAAACCCACAATTCGTTTTATTATTCTTAATCGTCGATTTGTGTCTAAGTTTTTAATTCTTCATGAGAGTTAGATTAGTAGTTAATTTTATTGGAGCTTCCTCGCTACATTCGTGAAGAGAAATCATTGTGAAGTTGTTAAAGCTCACAAATTATCAAGTTAGAGATCTGTCTTCTTTGGGAAAGATTGTCCTGAAATAGGAAATTGTCAACTTTAGCGAGTTTTTGACAAATTTGCCAGTTCGTGTTTCATTCGTTGTTTCTTCATTTTTCGATTGCGAGAATTCACTCTCTTGGAAAATTAAGAGTGATCGATTATTTTGAAGAGAAGACATCAAAGTTCTAGAACTCGAAGGATAAGATTGAGAATTTTTGGAGTACTTTCGAAGTAGTGGGGAAACACAAAATCAAGTTCGCAACTAAAATTGATCAGAAAAGATTAAAATGGAGACCTTTTCGGGCATGAGTAGGAGTTGGATCTGATCTGATCTCCTAGACTATGAACATAATGCAGCTAATAAACGGAAATTGAAAGAGAGATGGCAGCTAACACCTTTTCAAAAATCCAAAATCCTAAAACGCTAAATCACATGTGCGTGTGGGGTTCAAGAGTTGGTAATTATTAAACATATTGTTACGATGTGTACATCATCCGTACATAGCAATATTATCATAATTTATAAAGTCTTCATGTGCACCCAAATTGACTTGTCGAACATGGAATATGACTTTGACTTCAAAATATTGTTAACTAGTTTTATATAATCTTTTGGTTACGTTCTAAGATTATTTCTAACCATCTTTTTAATCTATACCGTTGGTTGTAACTGTTTTAAATCTCAGGATCATGACCTCATTTTTATGATTTGATTTTCTCTCTCTTATCATTGTAGATAGTCTAGATTAAAAATGCAAACAGTTTGGATAAAAAAATATAAACTACCCTTGCCTATGGATGTAATAGTATAATACTCAAAATTTTACGATTAATTATATTGCGATAATTTAGAATTTAAATAGATTAATTAACGTCACGATTTGTGAATTTTAATAAAACATTTGCATAAATTAAATTATTAGAATTATGAAAATTAAAATAAAGAATTTTATTTTATAAATAATAAAATAAAATATGAATTATTAAGTAATTAAGAAAGCTGAGTATAGTAGAATTAGTAAAGAATAATATGTAATAATTCATGATTAAAGAAAAGATTTAAATGTTAGCATTTGATGAACCTACATATTGGAGTTTCCACAATAGCGTTGGCTTCCGTGAATGTGTTAGCATCTGCGGTTGCTTTGATGACTGCCAATGTAAGTTTTAGGGCTGACGTAGTTATTGGACATTGAACGAGTGGATTTTAGCGAACATTTACAACGGCTGTTAGCATGTTCGCTATAGCTCGAGCATGTTTTAAATAAGTTAATTTTTCTAGATTATTGCGAGCTAATATTCAAATACCCTAAATATTTTGTTATATTCAGCTTAAGAAGACAATGTTAATATTTGCGGATAATTTGAGTTGTGCTGGGTGATTATAGTATTTAATGAGTAAATGGTAAATTATGGTTTAGAAAAAAAATTGTTAAATTAGTGGAGTTGCAGGGGTGTGGTCGATCGATTAGGAGGTATGTGGTCGATCACAGTCTGTGCTAAATGTTACAGAGGCGAGTGATATTTAGAGCGGTCGATCATGTGTTGCGTTGGGGATCAATCAGCTTCTTGGTTTGGCTGTCGATCGTCTTCTTGTAGGTGATCGGTCAGTTTTTCTGAAAATTTTTTAAAACATGTTTTTATGTTGATTTGCAGACAATCCTGGGAGGGGGATGATCAACCGAGAATCTCAAACGTCGCCTAAAATTTTATGTATTGTTGAATTCTGATTAGAGGGAGTTGAGGCAGAAGCCTCGCGGGCAATCATGCAACTCTCCACCTATTCTTCCACCTTCCTTTAGTGCTCAAGTGATGTGAGCAGGGTGGAGATATAAGGCGGATGACGAGTGAGCTGCTGAAGGTTAGAGATAGTTTGAAGAGAAATTGTGAGAGAGAGTGAGAGAACAGTGAGGAATAGGTTGTGAGACAGTGAAGCTGAAAGTCTGTAAAGAGAAAGGAAGAGTAGTGGAGAAATAGGGCATATTCAAAAGTTGCAGGGTTGTCTTCTCTCTCTCAAGTTCTGCGGGTATTCTGAGAATTCTTTCCTGAATTTTTTTATAAATTTTTATGAGAAGATTTTGTTAAAATATGGGGATAAAAGATGAAGGATTAGGAGGTTTTGTTTGGTCATTGTTTCTGTTGGAGTAATTTTGTTTGGTCATTGCTTAATAAAATGTTGAAATGGTTGAGTAGACACTTTGTTTCTTTATAATGTTGATAAATGCTTGTTGACGAAATGCCACGTTGGTTTAAAAGTGCTTTATGTTGCTTGGTATATTGTTGCATGTCAACTACATAAAATGCTACGTTGAGGAAAATGTTGAAGTAGTGAAACATGTTTTCTGTTTCTATCGTGTACTGCTTGGTAAATACAAGATGAAGAAAATACAATGGATGGTGAAATTATACTCTGTTGATTGGGTTTAGGGAATTCTATTAGGTAGGGAATAGGAAATTTGTATATGATGATTGAGTTAATTCCTGCATGAAGTTAGAAGATGGAACTTTGTGATGGTTGTTGGAGAATTATTGTAATACCCCGATTTCCTATAGTTAAATTAAGTAAGGATAATCGAAAAATTAATTGGGTGTAATGAAATTATTGGGATAATTATCGAAGATTTAATTGGCGAAAATTAATTTAGGAAAAGGAATTAAGAATTTGAATTGGACTCATAATAATTGTTAATCGATAATTGGAATAAGTCAGAATTGAAATTGGTCGATTAATATTTGATACGTACACAGATGTGTGTGTGTGTGTGTGTGTGTGTGTGTGTGTGTAATATTAATTTATGAGAGTATGGATTAATTAAATGAGGAATTATAAATAAAGGAAGTGATTGAAAATAAATGATGAAGCTGAAGGAGTATTGAACCAGATCGGTTCGGTCCGTGGTTGGAAGAAAGGCATCGGGCGAAGAAGAAATGGCCTGACCATTTTTCCTCTGAAACAGAGAGTGAGAACGACGAGAGAGTAGGGGAGCTAAGAGGCTAGGCGAATGGTGCGGTTCGGCGAGCGAGTAGCTGACGATGGCATGGGGACGATGCGAGACAATTTGGACCGAGGTTCCTCGGGAATGGGCGAACCGCATAACACGGTGATGTGATTCCAATTGTGTTGAGAACGGGGGAGTGGGTGAATTCTCCACTTCTCCGGTTGAGGAAAGAGTTCCCTTGCATTTTGGCTTCTTGGCCTTCAATGCCGAGGATTGTGAATGGGTTAGTTTTGATGTATTTCTTCTCTGTCTGTTGTTTCGTTGATGAGGGTTGCTTTTGTTGGGGTTTTTCTGTGTTTTGAGTTATCGTGAATTCACAGAAGAAATGGGCAGAGGCATTTTGGTGAAGAGGATGGCAGTGGGAGTGGCCAGCCTTGGGTTAGCATTGGACCGGTCTTGCTGGTTTGTAGAAATGTGTGAACCGGTTCAATTATTCTGCCGACAAAAAACAAGTGGGTAGGTGAAGATTTTGGTGGATGGACGATGTAGCTAAGTGGAAGCTATCGTTGCATAATTGGATTTCAGGCTGCAAGGCAGAAGGGAGTGGTGTATGTAGGAGACAGAGAGGATGAGTGGAGAAAAAATAGAGCTCTAAAGTTGTCGGGAAATAATTGAGAAAGTGAGAAAAGAAAAAGAAGAAGAGAAAGAAAAATAATGTGCAGGAGACATAGAGAATGAGTGGAGAAAGACAGAGCTCTCTGGGAGCTTTTACCTGCGAAGGGAAAATAGAAAGCAGAGAGTGAGTGAGGAAATAGAGAGAAAGTGAGAGATTGTGGAACAGCGAAGAATAGAAAGAAGAAGATGATGAAACTGCAATCGGGGGATTCTTTGAGTAAGGATTTCCTTCATCTTTATTTATGACTTTTATTAGTTTTTACTCTGGTTGCTACGGTTTTATGAAGTAAAGATGACGATTTTTGTGGACCGGTAAGTAATGTCCGGCTTAGAAACACAACGAAATATAAAGATAATGGTTTTTGTGGACTGGTAAATAATGTTCGAGACAAAAAAATAATGAAATGTAAAGATAATGGTTTTGGTGGACTGGTAAGTAATGCATGGCACAGAGACACAACGAAATGTAAAGATAATAGCTTTTGTGGACCGATAAGTAATGCCCGGCACAGAAACATAACGAAATGTAAAGATAATGGTTTTTTGTGGACCAGTAAGTAATGTCCGGCACAGAAACACAAGAAAATGTAAAAATAATGGTTTTTGTTGACCGATAAGTAATGCTCGACACAGAAACACAACGAAATGTAAAGATAACAATTTTTGTGGACCGGTAGGTAAAACTTGGCACAGAAACAAAAGAAAAGGGATTAATACGTATAAGATAAAAGAAAACAAAAATGGATAATGACACGTGGTTTTAAAAGTGACATAGCATGTGCATCATACCTTTTATTTTATATCATTTACTAAGCCTTAGGCTCATTAGTTTAAGTTTTGTTGATGTAGGTACTCATGAGAACAGGTCAATGAGCAGTTAATGAAGGATTTGCACGCGCGGATCTTGTGGCAGACAAGGCTAATGGTTTTAAAGAGAGAAAAATGATTTTGTAAAGTATTTCGATTGTAAAAGGTTGTATTATACATTATTCCGCTGTGTTTTGTAAAGTGTTTTCATAAAGTGATTTCAGATATTGTCTTTAAAGTCTTCTATTGTTTTATAAAAGAAAGATATTTTCGAAAGTTTTAAAATTTACACGTTTTTCAAAAGAAATAAGTTACAGATCGTTACAATTGTCATTAATGAATATTTATTTGATTTTGAAGGTATTGTGAAGAATAATTTTAAGTGCTAAAATGCCTAAGGATTCCCAGTAAGTGATATTGTATGTTTGTTGCTTTTTTGACCTACATCACAAAAGAATAGGAATTAATTGATGATTGTGTTTACTAGATGATAGGTTCTTGATCTGTTATTGCTTGAGGATATATTGTTTGATGTTTTGATTATTGTGTTTATTAGACTTTAAGTTCTTTAAGATTAAGATTTCGATCATGCTTTGAGGTTGTAGTGAGAATATGTTAGCATATGTTAAATTGTATGCGCTCATATGCATTAATGCTTCATGTTTTAATAAAACGTACGAAAATTATTTTATTCTTGTGTTTTGAAAATGAAATGGATATTATACAGAAATAAACAGAAATAGGTGTGAAGAGAAGTGGGCTCCTAAGTCGGCTGCCTCTCGTGGACCATATGGTGCCCCTCTAACTTATACGGTGACATGTCTAACACATAGATGGGTAACTGGAACTAAATGAAAATAGAATAAATAGAAATAAATGTAACTAAACATTGTAAGTTGTGGGTTCTTGAGTGGGCTACCATTATTGATGCACTACAGGATCCATCCGTTCGTATTCAAGGATGGAGATTTTCGAACAACATTTATAATTCATTTTGTAGGTCATCATGAAGGAAAGTCCAATGGTATCAAATGCATCAAATGTAATGCCTCGCGTTTTAAAAACATTTTATTTCTTTATATTTTCAATCATAAATTTTTTTTGTTTTCTTTATTCTTAAAACGTGTTCAATAAAAACATATCAGAGTAAATCAGCAGAATAATAGTGGAATAGTTTCAAAACATTATTTAATAAAAGTTCATTTGTTTTACAAAAACGTTTAGAAAGTTCACAGTCCATTATAATACAAAACATTATCGAAATAAAACCATTATTTAAAACAACATTTTTATTTTCTTTTAGCCATGACATATCAGGTCGAATCCAGTTGATAACCCAAGACCTCAACTGGAAATGTCTCCTCCTCCACATTGATATCATCAATAAAGTCATCTGTATCATGGGTAAGAAAATGAGTCTAACGCTCAGCAAGAAATAGAATGTATGTTTATCCTCATGCTTATGCAATCATTTTCCAGAAAAGAACCTATCTTTTCTGCATTTTCATTTCCTTTTCCTTTACATTTCCTTTACATTTCGTTCATATTTCGTTACCAGAGAAATGATACATCTGTTGGTCATTGTGGCTTAACCAACTCCAACCTTTATATGAGTGGATATTTTCATCATGGGTGTTACCACGACCATCACCAATCTGTCTTTTCGACGTTTAAGGACTTAGAGCAGAGATACATTTGTTGGTCTTGTGGCTTAACTGACTCCAACTTCTACATGAGTGAAGATTTCCATCAGGGGTGTCACCACCGTGCACTGTCACCCTCTCTCCCGAACCCCCTCATGACCATTTACGTTTATTCATTCATTTTATTTATCATGTCGTGCATATGTCACATTTTCATAAGTCCTATCGTGATGCGTGAATGCCAGTTCATATTTAGTCCAACAGTTCATAGCAGTTCAACAGTATAAAATTTATATACCAACGAAATTAAAGCAGTTCACTATAATGCATAGCAGAATATTCCATTTTTATTTTTAACGTTTTATTCATCTTTACGTTTAAGCATTTTCTCCATAATTTTGTGCGTTAATTAATTTCAACAATAATTTTAATAATTATTTCAACTATAATTTCAACAATAATTGACAGTAATTTAAAAGCATAAAAATCTCGTGATGCAATGCCTCCATTGGCCACCGCATCTTATTTCTTACAATCGAAGAGCTTTCCCTCTAATTTCTCCTTCCAATTTCTTTCTCCCGAACTTGCTGGAGTAACACCGCTCCCATATATTTTCACACTCAAAACTCTCATAATTTCTTCACTCTTCCTTCCCTTTCACTCATTTCTCTCTTAAATTGCTTATGATTTCTCCTTCACAGTAAGTTCTCTATTTATAAGCAAGAGGCCAGGAACTCAAAGGCATTAGCTGCTGCCATGTAGGGAATTTTAGCACAAGGTTGGCAAGTATTAGGTACAGTCACGGAAGGTAGGCAAAACTGACGAAATTTTACAAAAGTCTTCAGGTCTGGTCAATAACTTATTGACCGCACTGGGGATGTCGACTGCTCCTACATGATAAACATGTTGTCTGCTATCACACAAAAACACAATTTCTGCAATTTGCGTGAGGCCGGTCGATACCCCATATCGACCGGGACTCACCCATGACTAGGTCCATTGGATATAGCCAGCGACCGGACCAATGTGAGCAATGTGTTAGCCTTTTTGTTAGGCTAAGTTTTATTTTGATGATGACTAAAGTGTTGATTAATTTAATAAATCAATAAGTTGTATTTTGTGTTATATTTTGTATTTTTTAGATATTATTCTTAACATTTTATAATAATACTTATATCCGTGTATATTGAAAATACCCTCAAAATGGGTATTAGAATTGTGTTAACGAGTTTACTTGAGTCCATGCAGTGTAGCACATCATTTTATGACTTAATATATAGTTCAGGGTTAATTTTAGAGTGAAAGTGTGGATGCATGAGGGCGCAAGAAATGAATCCTAAAATTGCAATTTGGAGTTTTCGGAAGCAAGCGGATGCATGAGGATACAGGGAATGCATCCTAAATTGCAGTCTGGAGTTTTTGGACGCACGCAGACATAGGCGGACAATAGAGGATGCAGAACTTTTGAATCTAATTTTTTTGGATGACTTTTCGGACGATAGCTCTGCGTCCTAAAAGTCCAAATTTTGCCAACAGACAGATTTCCAATGGTCGATTTTTTAACGAGCAAAATGCAAGGGATTCATGCGGTCGTCCGAATACTTTGAGGATGATCCGAATACTTTGAGGATGATCCGAAAACTCGCAGTCTATAAATAGAGATGCACTCCAAGCTCACCACAACGACAGAAGAATCGAGGCGAAGCCCTGCCAAATTCAATACTCAATTCATACACACTGTGAGCATTGTAAATCCAATTCTCCCTATTCCAAACTTGCGAATTATTTTGGGAGAATTCGGATTAGCTAGATTTGAGCTTTATAATTTTCGATTCATATTTGTTGTGCTAAATTGTAAATGGTGATTCCCTAAGAATTCATCACACATTGGGTGACTCCCCACAACAGTCAAATTAAGGGTGACGCCTCGCAACAGTCATAGGCTCGATTAAACACCCGTAAGTTCAATCATTGGGTGATTCCCCGCAATGGTCAAATTTAGGGTGATGCTCCGTAAGAGTCAAAGGTTGACGACCTTAGAATTAGTCAAGGGTGACGCCCCGTTTAGTAGTCAACTTGTAAATGATTTTATTGGCACCCGTAAGCCAATTGTTTAGTGTATCTCCAAGTGGAACTTGGAGCGCGGACTTAGTCAATTGTTTAGTGTTTCTCCAAGTAGAAATTTTGGTGGATTTCACAATCTGCCAACAATCTGACTCCCAAGCCGTATGTGACTTTTTTGGTAGCATATACGATCTTATATTGAATTTGTTTCTTCACAAAATTGTAGGGGACAATCAAAGCTTTCTAAAATAGAAACTTTCGTTAAATTTGAAGATCATTTGCTATACCAAAAAAACCCTGAACAGAGAACTTCAATTCTACAGAAGAAGCTCGAGCATCCTAAGTCGAAGTTGAAGCCAAATGCACTTAGAGAATGAATGTGAAGATAATTTCCATGAACTCATTGCTGCATTTAAGATTTGGGGGATTGTTTGAAGATTATTTTTAGTTATTTTATTCTAATTTGTATTATTTTAAAAAATGTCATGTGTTGGTGTCACTTGGCCAGAGCATGTTCTAGCCAAGTAAGTGTGTTGTGAGGGCATTTTTGTTATCTCCCTTTAAGACACAAACCCTAATTTCATGAGGAGCTTTTAAGCTCCTTTAGGCCTGTTTTCAGACAGTTTTGGTTGAAGTGAAAAACCCTCTTTGAAGGATTGGAGTTCCCTCCTTAATCGGCCCCCTTTTCTTGGTGAGAATCCAAGAGATTATGTGACCACAAGTTGATTCATCACCGTTCTTTGCTTGTCTTGAGGTGAATCTCCTACACTAGCTCCTTCCTCCGCTTCATCTAGAATTGGAAGTCCACAGAGAAGGGTTGGAAGACTTGATGCAACCTAAGTTGGAGTGGCTTCCTTGAGGGAGTTCATTTGAAGTCAAATGGTGCAAATATAGTGCCCTTTCGGACCAGCTTGTAAGTGTTTGAGTGCCATTTCTTGTCCTAAACGATTTTGATTCTATAATTTGGAGGGCGGTCTAGTAACATTTTGAGGGTTCTTAGTATCAAATTTCACATTATTTGGTTCAATGAAATGAAAGTTGTCCGTTATTCAATTTCCGCTTGGAAACTATGTTATTGGTGCCTATTCTGAGAAGGGTATTTTGTGTTCGCACAACTTCCGTTCCTTTTTGAATTTTTGTCTGATGCACAAGAAGGAGAGTGTGGTTAAAATTCCGTGTCATTTGGTTCAGGGATGGATAAGTTGTGATTGTTTCTTTTCATACTATAAATTGTTTTCTGTTGGAACTCTTTCGGGGTTGTAGTTTTGCGAACGTATATTTTCGTCCCATTTTGGAATTATTGCGTGAATTTCGGAGGGAACGTTTTATTCTGGATAAATTGATTTTTTTTTTCAAATTTGGCATTGATTAAAGTTCTAGAGAATAAGTTACATTGTTGACAAAACTGGTATTCTGTTTTCAAGTCCAAAAACTGCATTGTCTGAGTTGTTGTCAAAGGTTGCACCCTTTGGTGCATCACTTATGTGTCATGAGGTGTCACTCTATCTTATACGATTACATCTCCAACGCTTAAGTGGTCAAGTAAACGTAAAGATAAAGCTAAAGGAAAAGGTAAATAAAAATGAAAACTACATATGTTTTTTTGTAAAAGATGCATAGCATGTGCACTACATAATTTATATCACTTATTAAGCCTTAAGCTCATAGTTTATGCCTTGTGATGTAGGTGAGAGACCTATGATTGGATAGAAGCTTCCACAAGATGCATCTGATGGAGTATTATGGTGTTGAACCCTTTTGTGTTGTTTGCGAATTGACCAGTGGGTTATGGCTTATTGTAACCGGATTTGGTATTTGGTATTTTGTATTTTGATAATTTTGTAAATGGTTTTGTAATAGATCTTAACTAACCATGTGACTATTTTCACATCCATGCAAACTATGTTTTTAAAAATGTGGTAGAGAATAGGTTTTGGTATCAACAATAAGTCTTCTGCTACACAACCTGAAAGAAAGAATTTAATTAAAAAGAAAATTTTTAAATTGTAGGCATTTTATAAAGAGCATTTTAAATGGCAAGCTTTTCAAGAAAAAGGCAAACGAGATGTACCACAGTTCGATCCCCAAATTGTTTAGGAAAAAAATAAAATTTAGATATGATTTTATGAGATTTTCTTCCACAGTATTCTCAGGTTAGTGTTATGTAAATATTAGGGTTTAGTCACCCGTGAACCGCAAGGACAAAGGAAATTCTCTCTATCTCTCGAATTTTCTCCAAGTCTTTGAAGGCAGGTTGCTATTGTCAAGTTTTGATACTGTTGCTAGGACTATTTAGTGTTAAAGGTTTTTTTTTAATCAACTCTTTTGTTTGTTTTATGGAAAATCTACGTGTCAAAGAAAGAGTTAAAAGTGAGACTTTATTAAAGACTAAAGGCAAGAGATGTTTTGTATGTGTTTGACTTTTGGTTGTATCACAAAGTTATAGGATAAGGTAGTATGTTTTGATGATATTGTTGTAATGCTTATGAGCTGTGGTTTGAAGATGTGATTATTATTGATAAGTTGTGTTCAAGGATGTGTTGATTGTATTTATGAATTCTTTAATTAAAACATGTGTGATTAGGTTAGAAACTTAACAATTTTGGGTATGCTTTAACTGTAATACCCAGAATATTTCACAATTAATTATAATGCAACCATTTAGAATTTAAAAGATTAATTAATATTAAGATTTATGAATTTTAACGAAGCATTTAAAATATTTGAATATTAAAAATAAGAAAGTTAAAAAAAATGATTTTATTTTAAAAGTAATAAACAAAAATATGAATTATTGAGGAATTAGGAAATGTGAGTATAGTAGAATTAATAAAGAATAATATATAATAGACCACAGTTAAGGAAAAGCTTTAAGTATTTGTTTAATATTTTATGTTTTAGAACTAAGGAAGTAACATATAGGAAAGGTCGGATGCAATAGGAACTGTTAGATGAAGTTTATGAATGATTGATAACGACATGAATTGTAAAAGATGCTTCGCGAGACTATTTGATGCAAGAGACTGTCAAACCATTGAATCAGTTTAAGTTAAACCATTGAATCAGTTTAATAGAAGAAATATGTATCGTTGAATTAAAAAAAGATATTGAATGCTGCTCAGAGGTAAAATAATATTGGATCGTTGATAGCAGGAGTGTTAATCATTGAAGTAGAAAAAACATATTTTCACCTAAGGAAAAAATTAATTCAAAGAGAGTTAAGTAATTACATCTAACCAAGAGATGGTAGAAAATGTAATCTTAACCCATCCAATGGGATCTTAACCCGTCGGCCACAATCATTATTACTTTCATTCTTAGCTAACTTTTCAAAAACCCTAAATCCTAAAACGCTAAAACACATGTGGGTGTGGGGTTCTAGAGTTGGTTATTATTAAACTTATTAAATACATGTTACCATGTGTATATCATCCGTACATACCAATATTATAATGTAGAATGTGGAATATGAATTTGACTTTAAAAAGTTGTTAACTTTTTGTGGCATAAATAAATTTTTCAATGAGAAATTAACAAATCAACCATTATACTATGATATCAATGACAAGTTAACTACTGAATAATTTTCTCTAATAAATAAAAACACTCAACTATGAAAAGTGAATGACGCAATATTGTGGTTACATTTTCTACTAAAAACTGATTTTTCTTGTGTTTACAAATCATTCAACTACAAAAGATAACAATGATTTCTCTTACAGAGAAGAAGACGAAGAATTTAGAGGCTGTAAACATCTGTAGAAGGGATCGTTGAACTGGAATTAGAAAAATTCAAAGGAAAACTTAGTGAAGATTTATTATAAGAGGCAATAAATTATCTAAGAAGAAAGAACAAAAAATTGGAAGAGAAATTGAAGGAAATGAATTTTCCATAAGAGATAGAATAGATAGAACTTCGTTCTTCGTTATGCAGAGGAGGAACGACGACATTCTGCTGCGGAACGACAACATTCGGCTGTAGAATGACGAAATTCCACTACATAAGGAAGAAATAGTAGAAGGAACATTTCCTTCTTTGCTCTACGGAAAGTGAAAAAGGAATTTCCTTCTTTCTTGTGTTCCTTCTTTCATTTGAGAAGGAAAGTCAGAAGGAATCATTCTTTCCTCTAATCAGTCTTTCCTTAAGAGGAAAGAAAGAAAATGAGGAAAGAACGATTTTCCTTTTTTTCTGTGTTCCTTCTTTTCTCTTAGTGGAAAGTAGAAAAGCTCCTACTTTCCTCTCAGAGGAAAGAATGAAATTTTTTTTTTCCTCACTTTCTGTCTTTCTGCAGAGTTAAGAAGGAAAAAAGGAACTATTCTTTCTTCTTTTCTTCCTTCTACAGTGAAATATTATCGTTCCGGAACAAAATGTCGTCGTTCTGCCTCTTATGGAAAATTTAGTTCCTTCATTTTTTTCTTCTATTTTTTTATTCTTTCTTCTAAAATAATTTACCAGTCTTTCCAAAAATCTTCTCAGATAATTTACTATCTCATAAGATAAATATTCTCTTAGTTTTCTTTTAAATTTTTCTAATTCCAGTTGTACGATCCCTTTTATAGACATCTCCAACCTCTGAATTCTTCGTCTTCTTCTCCACAAGAGAAATCGTTATTGTCGTCTGTTGTTAAATGATTTGTAAATGTAAGAAAAATATGTTTTTAGCAAAAAATGTAACAGCGATGCTTGCACCGTTCATTTTCAATAATTGAGTGGTTTATTTGTTAGAGAAAATTGTTCAGTGGTTGATTTGTTATTGATTGCATAGTATAATAGTTAATTTGTTAATTTTCCTTTTTCTTTTCTAGTTTTAAATAATCTTTTGGTTACACTACCAAATCAGTAAGATGGCATTCTCAAAAAATTTGAAGAGTAGGTAGGTAAGAATATTTTTAGTTAAATTTTTGGGATTTTTTTTAATTGGCTAAAGAGAAAATAAATATTTTCAGAAATTATAGTATTTTTTCAAAAAATAAAAAAATTGTTAGGTTATAAGTACTAAATGGAGATAAAAGATTATTTTATTTTAATTTCATTTCTAACCATCTTTAAATCTATACCGTTGGTTTGACTATTTTTAATCTCAGGATCATAACATTATTTTTATGACTTGATTTTCTCTCTCCTATTCACATAGAACCACTAGATTATAGATAAAAACAATTGGATTAGAAAAATATAAATGGATGGTATATATTAAAAAACCAAGAATTTGACAATGAGGGAAAGACAAATAAAGTACCCTTTTACGATTTATTATATTGCAACAACTTAGAACTTATGAATTTTAATAAAATATTTAAAAAATTTTAAATTAATGAGCTATTTTAATGGAGGTAGTCAAAACCAAAAAAGTTGGTTGAAGATTCAGCGGAAGAGAAGAAGCAGAGGGGGTGGCGCCAAAATCAATGGTGAACTCTATAATTGGCAAAATTCCTCAAGATTTCAGCATCATCAAATTCGTCGTCCTTAGTCCATTTTCTGTTGTTGGTTCTATATTTTAGACTCAGAATTGATTCTCTACTGAAACTAAAAATTTGCTCTTGCAACAAAGCATCGCCGGTGAATGCGACAGTGGGACTTCCTTCCAGCAGCCTAAGAACCGAAGGCAAGATGAAAACTGAATCCCTGATAAAATTCGACACGCGGGTTACGCTCTTCACTCACTTGTAAATGTCAACGAATGTATTGAAGAGATTCCAAAATAAAGTGTCGTCATTGACTGCGTGGCTTACCTTACAGCTGATGAAAAGGTCCAGGTCATTATGTAACCTGCACCGCTATGATAGATTTGGGGTATAATTATACTTATTATTGGAATGAGGTTGAAGATTTATTGTATAATTATAGAGTAAATTATAAGTTATTGAATAGTTGTTAATGATTATTTGGGAATAAATTAAAAGAGAATTAATTAAATAAAAGAGTTAATTGAATAAAAGAGAAATTGAAAATAAAAAGGGAGGAAGGAAACACTGCGTTTTGGGCAAGGAAGGCAGAGGTGAAATCATGTTTGACTGGTTATATTGATATCGACCGGGAATTGCCGGTAGACAAGAGTATCGAGCAGTACCACTCTGTTTTCTGAAAAATTCGTTTGAAATGTTGCAGCGGCTGACGCCCAATATCGACTGGGAATTAGAGGTCGATAGTAATGTCGACCGCTCCCCCGTGATTTCGTCAGAAGTTGTGAATCCTGAGACCTGATTTCTTTTGTGATTCTCCCTTGTGTTATACTTTACATATGGCAATCCTTAAGAGTGGTTAGTTGAGATAAATTGGGATGTGTGATATGTATTTTGGAAGCCTCTTCTAATGAAAATAAATAGAAGAAAATAGAGAGAGGAAGAGTTTCTCTCTAGAGAAAATAACATAGAGGGATGGAGGAAGAAAAGAAAAGTGACAAAGAGGTAAGAAGGGAAACTCTCTCTGGAAAATTGGAAGGTCGAGAGCTTCTGTGAAGTAATAGAGGAGAAGAGAGAAAGAGAGAGGGTGAGCTGTTCACAAAGGAGAAGAAGAAAAGGAAATTGCAAATAAGGAAAAATAAGGGGTGGAGTTCCCTGCTCGTCGAATCTTCTTGGATTCTTCAAGTAAGAATATTTCATTCATTCTTCTTATGGATTTATATGAAGATTATACTGTAAAGAATTGATGGGTGATAAATGTGATGCATTGCTAGTGATTTTGGTCATTGTTGAAGACTATGTTCTGTATTCCCTGCTTAATGGTTTTATTGAAGAGGGTAATCTATTAAATGTGATTTAGCTAGTGCTTTGAAGAATGCTTTGTTGGTTAAGGAATTGATACTTGGTCATAAGATTGTTTTTGGATGGTTATGTTTATGCTGGCTGTTGTGTTTGAATTATCATAAACAATGAAGTGAAGAAAAATATGGAGAATAAAGTTTTATGGTTTAATTCTTTTACTACCTTGTTGGACATCGTTGAAGATATTGTTATTAGACGTTGAGGAATATGTGTATGCTTTGTTAATGGATGTCTTGTTCTCTATTTTAATTAGTGCTTGGGTTATGGGTGTTTCAGATGGAATGTACTCTATGAATGGAAATAGTTCCCTATTGTGTTGACAGCTTTAATATGTATACTCTATTAGTTGAGGACCTTAATGCTTTTAGTTGTATGTTATATGATGATATGTGGATTGAGAAATAATAGTGGTGAAAATGTTAAGATTTAGGAGTTATTGAAATAAGGTGAGGATGTATATTCTGCAGCATTGGTTAATAATAAACAGTGAAGTTAGAGAAAGGTGGAATAAGATTATAATAAATGTTATATATTATGAAAGTATTATAAGGGAAGGAGGACAAGTTGCTAAAGCGCATTACAAACGACGAGTAAGTTGATATTGTATGTGTTTTGGTCTTTGGACTCTTGCAAGAATTAGGGTTGTATGCTGACTGTGTTTATTAGAAATAGGTTTGGTTATTGATTATGCTATCAATCGAGGATATTATTGTGGATCGAGAATTTATTGCAGCATGATATTGTGCTTACTAGAAATATGCTCTTTTAATGATATATTTATTAGATTTTAAATGATATTGATAATGATTAAAATTGAGAATTATAGGATGTTTATAATGATCAAGTTTTGATGATTTTACTGATGATATAAACATTGTATGCATTCACGAGCATCATGCATCATGATTTTTAAAATAATATGAAAATGATTTTTATACACGATTTTGAAAAGAAAACATACATGAAATATAATGAAACGGGTTCTGTGGACCGATAGGTAAAGCCCGACAAAGAACGAAAGAAATAAATGTAAATGGGTGTAACGAGATGTTAGGTTGGGTCGGTCACTCTTCCTCATCAAGTTTAGACATCTCTAACGTCGTCAAGTCAAGATAAATGTAAAGGATCATTTTGAGATGTGAGGCTAATTGTGCCGCTCTTCCTCGTCAAATTTAGACATCTCCAACGCCCATCAAGATAAAGCAAAGGTAAGATCAAAAAAATGAAAAGATAAAGAGAAACAAGAAACAGAAAACAGAAACTACATATGGTTTTTAAAAGTTGCATGGCACGTGAATTTTATATTTTATTTTATATCACTTACTGAGCGTTAGACTCATTAGTTTAAGTTTTGTTAATGTATGTACGTAGAAGAACAGGTTAAGGAACAGTTGATGAATGATTGGTACGTGCGAATCTTGTGGCTAGCTAGGCTAAATAATTAAATAAAGGAAAATGATTTGTAAAAGAATTTGTAAAGTTATTTATTTGTAAAAGAAAGAATTGTATTTACTTCTGCTGAGATTTGTAAAAGTGTTTTACGAAAGAAAAGTTATAAATTTTATACATTTTTAAAATAAAGAAAAATTGGGTCATTACAATAATTGACTGATACACAAAAAGTGTAACTCTATGGATAGAGTGTAAATCTTCATATAGAAAGTAAAGAACTTACTATTAACGATAATTGACTCGCACTTGAATTGACACATAATTTCTAATATGTCGTAATGAATTTTATAAGTCTAGAAAGAGTTCTAATGTGAAGATTATCTAAACCAAATGATATGACATCTAATCATGTACTAACCATCTACATGATTATTCCTCACAACTTTAATCTATCTTTATATCGTGTCAAAAGAAGTCTATATGTCATGATTTATGCTCCTCATTTCTCACTTGACTATCTATTTTTTATTAGTCAAAAGTTTTGATTTGAGTTACTTCTCATGTATTGTGTTGTTGTTACACATGAATAATGCTTTATCCACTAATTCAACTGATCTACTTCCAAAACTAATATCTATCTTAGGTAGTCTATTTTGTTACTCTAAAATGATTTTGAATTCTAAGCACGATAACTAATTCAATTAGGACCAGTCCAATCACTATAGTTCAATTTATTTTATAGAAAAAATGTGGCAAGAAAGCTTGAAGGAGCCCTCAAGCAACAAGGATGAATGAATGTCAAAGAACGTTATCATGTGGAATCATATTGAGTCTCAATTGGAGTTGAAGGCGATTACAACTAAAGAGGTTTTTGAAGTGAAGTAATACTTAGTTATTTATTTGTTTAATAAACTTTTGTGTAACACTCGACTAGGGGTTTGTCCTAAAGTGAGTAAGAGTCTTCGTAAGGTTATTTTTGTAATTTCCTTTTGAACTGTTAAACCCTAATTTTGAAAGAGCTATTTAAGCTCGCCTTAGGGTTTTTCCTGATTTGTTTTGAATCATAAAAATTACATCGCTTTTGCCTCTTTTCATTTGTTCTACGCAAGAAAAAACCAACAATTCATTCGATTATTCTCAATCGTCAATTTGTGTCTATGTTTCTAATTCTTCGTGAGAGTTGGATCAATAATCAATTTTATTGCAACTTCCTTGCTTTATTCATTGGGAGAAATCATTGTGAAGTTGTTGAAGCTTACAAATTATCTAGTTGGATAGCCATCTTCTTTGGGAAAGATTGCCTTGAAATAGAAAGTTGTCAACTTTAGCGGCATTCTGACAAATTTGTCGGTTCATGTTTCATTCGTTATTTCTTCATTTTTAGTTGCGAGAATTCACTCTCTTGGGAAATTAAGAGTGATCAATTTTTTTTGAAGAGAAGACATTAGAGGTCTAGAATTCAAAGGTTAGGATTGAGAATTTTTTGAGTTCCTTCGGAACAGTGGCGAAACGCATAATCAAGTTCGCAACTTTGTATGTGTTTGGTCGCCCGCAAGTTGATCATCGGTCGTTTGCACATTGAACAAAGTCAACGTTAAAATGCTTTGCTCAACCACTTTTGTCTTTCTAGTCAACTGCAAATTGTCTAGAAACTATTGTTTTGAGCTGGGTTGTTCTCGATCGTCCTCTATCCCAGCCTTTGGTTGACTGAACTTTCCAAATTCAAATTGAATCATGTCATTATAATTACAGCCTCTCCTAATTTTAGTACAAAATTAATAATTTTCATAGAGACATCTAACAAGTTTAGTTGCATCACCAATTGTTACTGTTAAAGATCGAACGATGACCGGAAAAAGAAAATACGCTGTGGAACACCATATTTACGTGGAAAAACCTTTACGGGAAAAAACCACGGGCAGAGGAATAATCTACTATGAAGATAGAAATACAACTGCGAGTTTTGCAACTCTAACTTACATTAATTTTTAGAGAAAACAAAACCCTAAATGAGATCTACAATGCGGGCCCACTATCCTTGCCCAATAGAATTTGGGTCACATCAAAATCTAACAATCTATACCTTGACATGAATTCCATGAAAGTGATCCATAGCGCGTGATCGTTATCCCGGCCCAAAAAAACAAATTCAAAACTCTGAATTCTGACAATCTTCATCTCGAAACGAATTCTGATGCAAGTAACCAATTTTTAAATCTTCAAATCTTTCTCTTCCACAAAGGCCCATGCTGGGCCAACTCAATATCTGGTACTAATCAAGTTTAAGCCCTGCTTAAACTTGAGAGATACACTTGGAGAGAAATCACATCTTCTCCATTATACAACCGAATTATCAGAGATGTCGCAACGAACTGCATGTGAATATGCTAAAGACCGCCCGCGCCCGCCCCCCCAAATCTATACCCTCGACCACATCAATGCCGTAACCCACTGTAGAAGTTTCACCATATCGCCGTGGAGGTTTACCCTTTCTCTTGGTTCTGCATTTGACGATACCACTCTGACGTGAAACTGTAACTGAAACTGGTAACATCTTCAATCCCACAAAGAGTCAGCCAAATCTATGCGAGTATATCTCGCCTCTTGGCCTACCATATCTGAATCGTCTTTTAAATTTCCACTATCGTTATCTTACCATAACTAAATCTCGAATCTCAATTCAAAAGTGGAAAATCTCCTTCAAAGATCTCATCGCCCTAGAAACATAATCTTTAACAAAATATCTTACCTAAAAGATCACTAATTTCAATAAAATATTCACCATAAAATATTGAAGTGGAAAACCATAGATATCACAAGATTCCAAAAGATATCCCCAAAATTCAGATATTTTACCATAACAAATCATCTTCAAAATCAAATCAAATCAAATCTAATCGCCAGAATAATCGCAAATATTACAAAATTCAAACATTATTTGAATTTCAACCGAAAACAATCTCCATGATTGAGATATTCCTGCGATTCCAAATCTACCATAAATCCATCAAATTTATTCTCCCAAAAATCTTTCGAAAATCCCAATGATTTTGAAAAATTTTTATCTTTGACAACAATCCAATTTTGCAAAGGACATTCTTGTGGCAGCTCCAATCGAAACGACTTGGCAACAAGAATGGAGAACACCAATATAGATGATCTATAAGAATTGACGGTAAATAAAAAACTCACCAATGACAAACCTGTTGTTCGGAGACACACTGCTTTGGAGAACTTCAAATAGAGATGAAAAATGAGGCATCTGTTTCTGATGGCGGCTAAACCAAGACGAATGGCAGGGGGAACAATTTTTCTTGTTCCTTTTTTTTCCCAAAAAATTGTAATTTTCTCAAAAATTACACAAACCTTGCTCGATGCAGAACGACCAGAGTTAATTTGTTTGACCGCAATTGGAAACACGAACTCTGGAACCAAAGCTCTGATACCATTTGTTGGAGATCGAACGATAACCGGAAAAAGAAAATACGCTGTGGGACACCAGATTTACGTGGAAAAATCTTTACGGAAAAAAACTATGGGCAGAAGAATAATCTACTATGAAGATAGAAATACAACTGCTAGTTTTACGACTCTAGCTTACATTAATTTATAGAGAAAACAAAACCCTAAATGAGATCTACAATGCGGGCCCACTATCCTGGCCTAATAGAATTCTGGTCACACCGAAATCTAACAGTTACCTTAAAATATATACTATTATACCTATTTTTAGTTTAAAAATATACTCTCAATTAATTAGTCGATTTCTTTCCTCAAGTCATCTCATACAAAAGACAAGCTAATGTAATTGCTCAACTAGCTCATTATTGCTAACTAATGGTTCATTAACATTTCCAATCATAATTTATAGTCCTAATATGATTAAAAAAGTTAATTCTATTCTAGGTCATTACACATTGAATGTTCTCGATCGGAAATGAGATAAAATTACTATAGATTTTGTGACCATATTATCGAGTACCATGTAGAGAGATAATGCAGTATGAATTATTATGATCAGTTGACGAAATTTGCACACTTTGTTTTAGTAAGAACAAAGTACTCACTGTCAAAGTTTAGTAACTTTATGTGGAGAAAATTGTCCATCTACACGTTGTCCTTCCATTAGAATGTATGAGAGAGACACGCGGTTTATGTTGAAATTTTTGAAAGCTCTTCAGAAAGCACTAAGAACTGTGTTAAATATCAATATAACATATCATTCTCAATCTGATGGATAATCATAAAATATGATTAAAATTTTGAAGAACATGTTGATGACAGTATGATCAATCATATATTGTTCCTATGTTGACATTAGGAAGAGGCAATTGTGATTGTGAGGATGTGATGGTTGAAATTCTTAATCCATTCATAATTCATTGATCCCCCTTTACCAACTCACTCCAATACTTAATAAACACCTATTAACATATTTTGTGTTTTATGATGAAGAACGTGATGATGATGATGATGATCAAAATAATCATGTAAATGATCTCTATCCCCGTGTTGCAGCAACAGCCATAGCCCCCGTGAAAGCATGGCCCTCCGCTATGACCTTCGGAGCATTCTCTGCAACAAAACCAATTTGGATGCGGCAAAGGAGGCAGCGGCTAAAAATAATCATCATCATGATCAAAATAATCATGTCAATGATTTCTACCGTCCACGTGTTGCAGCAAATCCTCCCCCGTCATAGCTGTGCGTAACGAATGATTGATTGAACAAAAATGCACTAACCTATGAGGCAGCCTTCATTGTAGATATGGTTGAGCCATGAACTTCACCACAAAATTTGTAGATTAATGATCTAGATTTCCAATCACACCAGCCTACAATACAGGAAAAATAATGAAGATCCAGATGATGGGAAAATACCAGCTTCCGCCGTCGGATTGCTCACAAAATTGGAAACGATCCAACGCCCGGTGATGATGCGGCAACGGACATCGTCAAAGCGGATGAACTCTAGAGAGAGAGAGAAACAATGGGTTGATTGTTTGGACGGAGGATCAACGAAAGCTAAAACTTTAATTAAGTAAATTACGAAAATAATTAACAGACACAGAGCTCCTTTATTATTCAACACCAGAAAACGAAATGAAAATAACTACTTCAAACTGCTACTCCAACTTGCTTCGCCAATCTTCAGAAGCTTTATTTATTGTAATATACATCCTGCTCTTCCTCCACAGAGACACCATTCTCTGCAACAAACCCACTATGGATGCGGCACTGTCCACGTGTTAGCAATAGCCCCAGCTCCAGTGGAAGCGGAGCAGCTGTGTCTTCTTGCAGCTACAGTGGCAGCGGGGCAGCGGTGGCTTCTTGCAGCTACAGCCACAGCTACCGTGGCAGGGGAGCAGCGGTGGCTTCTTGCAGCTACAGCCACAGCTACCGTGGCAGCTGGGCAGCGGTGGCAGCGGTGGCAGCGGCGGCAGCGGCGGTAGCGGTGGCAGCGGCGGCACCTGCAACACAATTGAGAATCAGAAAGAAAAGCATTTCATCGAGTTTGATGATCATATGAAATTCAAGATAAAAAAAACCCAGAATAAAAATTGATCAGAAAAGATTAAACACGCACAATTGGAGACCTTTTCGGCCATGAGTGGGAGTTGGATGAGATCTGATCTGACACTCTGTGGAAATGATGGCAGCTAATAAAAAGAAATTGAAAGAGAGATGGCAGAAAATGGTAAATCACATGTGGGTGTGGCTTTCATAAAATTGTCGCAACGTGTTATGCACACCATTCATTCATAGCTAACTCAAAAATCCTAAATCCTAAAACGCTAAAACACATACGGGTGTGGGGTCATTGTACAATGTGGGAATATGAATAACTTTAAAAAATTGTTAAACTTTTTGAGGTATAAATAAATTTTTCATTGAGAAATTAACGAATCAACTCTTGTACTATGAGATCAATGATAAATCAATTACTAAATAATAATCTCTAACAAATAAAAACACTCAAATATGAAAAATGAACGAGTAACATCGCGGTTACATGGTTCGTTAAAAACTAATTTTTCTTGTGTTTACAAATCATTCAACGGCAAAAGACAACAAAGATTTCTCTTGCAAAGAAGAAGACGAAGAATTTAAAGGCTGTAAACGTTTGTAGAAGAGACCATAGAACTGGACTTAGAAAAATTCAAAGGAAAACTTAGTGAAGATTTATTATAAAATGCAATAAATTATCTGAGACGATTTTTGTTAAGACTAATAAATTATTTGAGAAGAAAGAAAAAAAATTGGAAGAGAAATTGAAGGAAATGAATTTTCTATAAGAGATAGAATTGATAGAACTTCGTTCTTCGTTATGCAGTGGAGGAACGACGATATTCCGCTATGGAACAAAGACAATCGGCTGTAGAATGACGAAATTCCACTACGGAAGGAAGAAACAGTAGAAGGAACATTTCCTTCTTTGCTCTACGGAAAGTGAAGAAAGAATTTCCTTCTTTCTTGTGTTCCTTCTTTCATTTGAGAAGGAAAGTCCGAATGAATCATTCCTTCTTCTATTCATTCTTTCTTTCATAGGAAAGAAAGAAAATGAGGAAAGAACGAATTTCCTTCTTTTCAATGTTCCTTCTTTCCTTTGGGAGGAAAGTAGAAAAGTTCCTACTTTCCTCTAAGAGGAAAGAATGAAATTCCTTCTTTTCTCACTTTCCTTCTTTCCGCAGAGTTAAGAGGGAAAGAAGGAACTGTTCTTTCTTCTTTTCTTCCTTCTGCAATGGAATATCATCGTTCAGCAACAGAATGTTGTCGTTCTGCCTCTTATGAAAAATTTATTTCCTTCATTTTTTTCTTCTATTTTTTTTGTTATTTCTTCTAAAATAATTTACTAGTCTCTCCAAAAATCTTCTCAGATAATTTACTGTCTCTTAGGATAAATATTCTCTCAGTTTTCTTTTGAATTTTTCTAATTTCAATTCTACAATCCCTTATACAGACATCTCCAACGTCTGAATTATTCGTCTTCTAGTCCCCAAGAGAAATCGTTATTGTCGTCTACCATTGAATGATTTGTATACGTAAGAAAAATATGTTTTTAACAAAAACGTAACAGTGATGCGTCGTTCATTTTCAATAGTTGAGTGTTTTATTTGTTAAAAAAAAATTTTCAGTTGTTGACTTATTATTGATCGCATAGTTCAGTAGTTAATTTTTTTTTTTCTTTTCTAGTTTTAAATAATCTTATGGTTACACTACCAAATTAGTAAGATAGCATTCTCAAAAAATTTGATCAGTAGGTAGGTCAGAATATTTTTAGTTAAAATTTTGGGATTTTTTAAAATTGTCTAAAGAGAAAATAAATATTTCTAGAAATTATATTATTTTTGCAAAAAAGTAAAAGGTTGTTAGGTTATAAGTTGAGCACCGGTCATTTGCACTGAGGCGACGTTAAAAGGCTTTGCTCGACTGCTTTTGCCTATCTAGTCGACCACAAATTGTCTATAAACCAGTGTCTTGAGCTGGGTTGTTTCTGATCGGCCTCCATCCCAGCCTTTGGTTGACTGAACTTTCCAAATTCAAACTGATGCATGTCATTATAATTAGAGCCTCTCCTAATTTTAGTACAAAAATTAATAATTTTCATGCAAACATCTAATAAGTTTAATTGCATCACCAATTGTTACTTTAAAATATCTACTATTATATCTATTTTTAGTTTAGAAATATACTCTCATTAATTAGTATTTCTTTCCTTAGGTCATCTCATACAAAAGACAAGCTAATGTAATTGCTCAACTAGCTCATTATGTCTAACTAATGGTTTATTACCATTTCCAATCACAATTTATTGTCCTAATATGATTTAAAAAGTTAATTCTATTCTAGGCCATTACACATTGAATGTTCTTGACTGGATATGAGATAAAATTATTATAGATCTTGTGACCATGTTATCGAGTACCATGTAGAGACATGATGCAGTATGAGTTATTATGATCACTTGACAAAATTTGCACACTTCTTTTAGTAAGAGCAAAGTACTCACTATCAAAGTTTAGTAACTTTATGTGGAGAAAATTGTCCATCTACACGTTGTCCTTCCATTAGAGTGTGTGAGAGAGACTCATGGTTTACGTGGAAATTTTTGAAAGCTCTATAGAAAGCACTAGGAACTATGTTAAATATCAATACAATGCATCATTCTCAAACTGATGAATAATCATAGAAAACTATTCAAATTTTGGAGGACATGTTGATGACAGTATGATCAATCATCTATCGTTCGTAAGTTCAAATCCTAAAGTATTCAAGAGAAAACTCAAACTATTAAGAACTAGTTAAAGACAGTTCATAGTAGACAAAAAAAAGTTATGAACGCCTCAAGAGGAGGAATGTTGAGTTGAGGCTCGAGACTTTTGTTTCTGCAAAAGTCCAACAAAGACATGCAATTCATTTTTTGTGTTGTTGTCTATTTATTTTATTGCCTAATTTGAATATCAATACCTTAAAAATCCTTTATGAAAAAATCCCCCAAAACGACCAGCTAAACCTCCCGCATGAATTTCCCAAATGATAAACTCTCTTACTGAGGTTTGAGGAATGCACACCTTGTTGGTTTTAAAAAGATAACTGTCCTCTAAGTGAAAGCCACTGTTGCAGTCGAGTTGCCCATTTTTCAAGGTAAGAACAACATCTTTAAAATTAGGGCAAGACTCATAATCCTCTTTGAGTCTTTCGAAATCGATGACTTTAGCACTCATGACACTCAGAAGAGATATGCGGTGGCTTAATGCATCAGCTGCTTGATTCTCCATACTCTTTTCGTGCTTTAGTACAAATAAGTATGCTTGCAAATAATCAATCCAACGGCCATGTCGAAAGTTCAACCGCTTTTAAGAGTTGAGATATTGTAAAGCTTCATGGTCCGAAAAGAGTACAAATTCTTGCGGTAACAAGTAGTGACGCCAGTAGCGTAGAGCTTGGACAACTGCATATAATTCTCTATTATACGTTGAATATCGTTGTTTGGCATTATTCAATTTTTCACTTAAATAAGCAATGGGGTGTCGTTCTTGGCTAAGAACGCCACCAGTCCCTACTCCTGATGCGTCACATTCAATCTCATAGACTTTGGAGAAATTGGGAAGTTGCATTACTGGAGCTTCAATCATTCGGATTTTAATGGTGTTGAAGGCTTTAGATGTTGCCAGTGTCCAACAAAATTCACCTCTTTTCATACACTCAGTAACAGAAGCCATAATTGTACTGAACCCTTTGATGAAACAATGATAAAAGGTAGCTAATCCGTGAAAATTGCACATTTAAACTTTTTGGCTCAGGCCAATCAAAAATTGCCTTAATCTTAATAGGATCAGGCATACTCCCACTGTAGAGGCTATAAAGCCCAAGAAGGTAACACTCTCTGTGAATAACATACACGTGTTAATATTGGCATAGAGACTTGAAGCCCAAAGAGTGGAGAAAACTTGTTGGAGATGGCTTCGATGTCGATATGTATTTCAGCTATAAACAAGGATATCATCGAAATAGTGATGTGAACTGGAATCATTCTATTATTGATCAAGCCTCAAAGAATATAATAAAGTTACTCAAGGTCAAGCATAGGTGGAAGTTCAAGAGCAAAGACCCAAATTCAAAAAGATCAAAGGAAGCCCATTTGCTTATTACAATGGAAAGAAGCCCATGAAGACATGCTTAAAAGACAAAAGTCAATCAAAAGCTATCAAGCCAAAGATCAATGAAACTTTTTAAATCGACCGAAAATCGCAACCAAAAGATATTGAAGAAAGAGAAAGATATTTTCTCTTAAGATAGTATTTAAAAAAAGATTCACTTATCTAAGAGATCTAGATCTACTTATGTAGGAGTTCTAGATCTACTTATTTAGGAGATCTAGATCCACTTATTTATGTTTTTTTTTTTATTTAGTTTTTCTGTTTAATTTATGTTTGTAAAAGGCTATATAAAGCCACTTAATTTTATGTTTTAAACAGTTGTTGAATTTTGAGAAATAAAACTTTTGCTTTTCGAGAATTGGAGAGATCCTTTTTCTTCTTTTGGTGAGTGATATCCAAAGAACCCTTTGGTGAGGTCCAAAGTCTCTTTCGTGTGAGTTATATCATGAAAGAAACTTGCAGCAGCGTCCTTATCCAAGGAGGTGAGAAGCGTTGCGTTCATCCATCACGTGAGTCAGCATTCCGTGCACGCATCAAATAGACAACCAGACCCTCCTTTGTTTTGAAGGCGGTCTTCCATTCATCACCTAGACAAATCCTTATTTGGTGATACCTTCTTCGAAGATCAATTTTCAAAAAGATCTTAGCATGAGCCATTAAGTCCAATAAATCATCAAGTCGAGGGATGGGAAAACAATACTTTACCGTAATCTTGTTAATGGCATGACTATCAATGCACATCCTCCAAGTGTCATCCTTTTTTGGGGTTAGAAGAGCTGGAACAACACAACTCAAACAAATCCTTTATTTAAAAGTTCATTTACTTGTCTTTGGAGTTCAACATGCTCAATGGGGTTCATCCTATAGTGAGGTAAGTTTGGAAGGGTAGCCCCAGGATTGAATTCAATTTCGTGTTGAATGTCTTATAATGGAGGTAATTGGTCAGGGAGGTCTTCAGAAAAGACGTCTTTAAATTCATCAATGATTGATTGAGCTTCCGCAAAGGTTATTAGTGGAGGATGTGACAAACTTTCCACTGCCAACGTGACAAAGACAATAGAATCCTTTTTTAGTGACCGCTCAAACTACGTAAGAGTAATAATATTTAATCCTTTGTATACAACAATTTTTTTTGCTTGAAGAGATTCCAATGGTTTTGGACGCAGAGGATTAAGATGAATTTTCTTTCCTTTGAGCATAAAATGTAACGACCCGAATTTTTGTACATTTAAAAATGCGTTAAATTTTGAGAAAACGTGTATAAGTGCACCTAATCTGGACCGCTACCAACTGTTTGTAAAAACTCGTTATAAAAATTGTTTATTTAATAGAGTGTGGAAGCGTTAAAAAAATCATTTATTTAAAACATAGCTAAAGCGAAAACATTCAAATTAAAACACGCTAAGTAAAATATTTATTTAAAACGTTTGCGGAAATGTAAATAATGCATTTGAGAAATGACAGCTAAAACATTGAATAAAACTAAAGTGCTAGACAATTAAATACAATTTAGGAAAAAACTTAATTTACACTACAAACTATTTTTCTTTTACCCTCTTTATGTCTGGCCAGCCACAAGCTCTGCTCGTGTAAATTCTTCATCAATTGCTTTGTGTTATGTTCATCGTTCTTCTCGTCAATCACGTATACCTACACCACAAGTAACTATAAGTCTAAAAAGACTTAGTAAGGAAAGGGAAAAGACTTATGACATGCCTCTCTTTAGTTTACTTGGAATGGGTCCTCCCCAAACCAAACTTGCATTATGTTCATTCATTCGTTTATTCATAACTCGTACATCGAGCTGGAATTTGAAGTAACACGTACTAGATGGAATAGTTGACCGGTCTCTAACCTTATGTAGGCTAGTTCCGAGCTACCCATCTCCCCAACAACCCCCCATCATCATTATTATCATCATCATCATTCATTCATTCATTTCATTTAACATTTTTCCTCACTCATGCATGTGAGTACCAGACCGTGGGCACTCCCTACTTGTTTCTATTAACGTGATGCATGTTGACACAATATAAAAAGAACAATAATTAAACAATATATAGCAAGAATAACATGAATAGTAAACAACGAAAGACAAGACTAATATTAATTGAAAGCAAACATGGAAACAAGTTAATAGTGACATATAACATGCTTAATTTCTACCGAACATAACAATCAAGATACGGCAAGATGAATGATTAATAAAATACAAATTATCTAAACGAAATAAACATGCTTAACAATAATATGAAAGCTTAGGCATATAATCAATAATTAAGTGGAAACATGCTTGGAAATTTATTAATAAAAATGTGCTTAACAACGTGCTTTCATTCTAAGCAATTAAACATGCTTGACAATTTGACGCCAATTAAATCTAGAGCATTTATAGCTCCTAACAAGAACCAAGGAAAGCAATAAACACTACAAGGGATGTATAGCAATTAAAAACAGTTCACAAAATAGAATTCCTAATTTATGCAATTCATAACTCATTCATACTCATCCTATCGTCTTATCACTTTCCATTCATCATTCGTTTCATTCCTAAGCATATTAATTTAACAATTGTAGTAAGAAAATATATAGGAAATTAAACAACACAGCAAGAAATCACAACCAAGAGAATATACTGCACATCAAGGCAAAACAATACAATTCATACAATACTTGTGGTGTAGGGCCTCCACATGGACACGACACACCCAATTCCTTACCCCAAATCTTTATCGCGATTGACACTTAATCGTTATCCTTCTTCTCTTCCGATACCTTCACATTTAACACATTTATCCATTAATAACTTCTCTCAACGTACATAACTAACAGTTCATAAACTTGTCACGATCAACAACAGAGAGCACATTCACTTCATACTAATCACATGGAGGTTAGCAATTCAATCCAATTTAACGGCTTATTCCGAATCAAGGACAATCTATGCATATCATCATTAACCATTAACATAGGCACCATTCATTAACTATACGGCAGAGTTAATCCTTTTCATGCTAACATCAACATTTTAACATTGCCTTTGGTCAATAATTTATCCAACAACAGCATTATCATGCTTCACATTATCCATCACAGAGAGTTCTTACCAAATTCACATAGCACTTAACCAGCAACATTCAATTTCCCAAGAAACAAAGAGCAATTCCAATAAATCAACGTTTTCTCAACTAAGCCTTATGTGTTAACAGGACTATGATTTAACAGGAAACCAACGACATCCTAAAGCCAACTAAGCAGAAGCAACATTAGAGAATCACATATGCTGTGGTAATTAAACAGGAAGCACAAACTGCTAATATGCATGCAGTAGAAGATTTATCCAAATTCTCCAGAAAATCCCAAGCATAAGTCTTAACAAAATCTATGAATCCATAAACAGTCCCTAATATCCGAGAAAGGAATCATACCAGTAGACACTGCCATCACTCCATCTTTACAACTCGGTCTCCAGATCACAACCCCAGAGAGCATTACCCTCTGCCAACCTGAGCAGTCAAACCGTCGCCACACCATCCATCGTCGCCAAGCATGACCGGAAATCAACAGATCGTCGACGGTCGACTCTAAATCCGGCGACCCGAGCCTCGCGCTGGACCAAAATCGCGAAGTTCGACGCTGAAATCGCAAGCCGATGGAAGCTCCGATTCCAACCTGAGCCATGGCCGACCATCGTCGCTCACCGTTCGCCGGAACGAACCCGACGCATCTCACGCTGCCGATCTCTCCTTCGGCTCCCGCCTCTCTTTCTCTTCTCGCCTCCCCTCTCTCTCTCTATCATTCGAATTTTCACTTCAGCGAAAGACCTAAAATTACCACCCTTATTTCTTTTCCCCCTCATTCAATTGTCTCAAAACCGAACCGGCTACTAGCCCGAACCGGTTTACAGTCTAATTTTTCAAATAACTTCCCTTTTATTCTAATTCATTTAATTCTACATTTAAGTCTTCATTAAATTATAATTCTATATTTTGATTTTAATTAATCTCTCACATAGTTAATCCCCGGTAATAGAATTTATTCCACATAATAATTTATTTCATAAATTAATATTTATTCTAATTACCTTAATTTCCCATAATTTTTAATGTTACGAACACGTACTTGGTAATACCCCGATATTTATCTAATTTAAAAAGTCAAGGTGTTACATAAAAGAACAAAAATTTGATCGACCATGGATAGTAACATCCAAATCAAACAACCAAGGACGACCGAGGATGACATGGCTGACATCCATAGGGATGACGTCGCACCAGAGTTATTCTTTGTATTCAAGGAACTAAATGGGCACCAAACAATGCTCTTTCACAGATATGGAGGACATATCAATTCCCGAGACATTGTAGGATCTAGGATGAGGAACTGGTTTCAACCCAAGACGGGATATAGTACTTACAGATACTACATTAATACAACTACCACTATCCACAATGATTTTGCAGCCTTTGTCATTGATTTTGATATATGTGTAAAAAATAGAATGATGACGCCAATCTTCGACGTCTTTGGGTTGGGTAAGTGTACATCTCATAACACTCAGTCGAGGTGAAATGAAAAGAGTAGAGAGAGAAATGAATCAGATACAACCTAAAAAGTTATTATCATCCAAATCTTCAAACTCTTCAGGGTTAGGTTCAAAGACTTGTTCTTCACATGTATCCTCAATTATATTTTCACTCTCTTGTATGAATAAATTTCAGCTAGGGCAATTAGAGGAAATGTGGTAAAAACCCTTACACTTGAAACATTGTAAATATGACGAATTCCACAAATTGTCCTCACTTTTTCTCTGTTTGCTCGCACCAAAGGGGTATTGGATGGAGGTGGTCCGAGGAGGGACTTCAAGATTTGGGGGATTGTTTGAAAATTATTTTTAGTTATTTTATTCTAATTTATATTAGTTTTAAAAAATGTCATGTGTTGGTGTCACTTGGCTAGAGCATGTTCGAGCCAAGTGTGTTGTGAGGGCATTTTTGTAATCTCCCTTTAAGACACAAACCCTATTATGAGTAGCTTTTCAGTTCCTTTAGGGCTGTTTTCAAATAGTTTTGGTTGAAGTGAAAACCTCTCTTTGAAGGATTGGAGTTTTCTCCACAATTGGCCCCCTTTTCTTGGTGAGAATCTAAAAGATTGTGTGACTATAAGTTGATTCATCACCGTTCTTGGCTTGTCTTAAGGTGAATCTCCTACACTAGCTTCTTCCTCTACTTCATCCAGAGGTTGAAGTCCATAAAGAAGGGTTAGAAGACTTGATGCAACCCAAGTTGAAATGGCTTCCTTGAGGGAGTTCGTTTGAAGTCAAAGGGTGCCAACATAGTTCCCTTTTAGACCAACTTGTAAATGTTTGAGTACCATTTCTTTTCCTGAATGATTTTGGTTTTGTAATTTGAAGGGTTGTTTGGTAACATTTTGAGGGTGCTTAGTTTCAAATTTCGCATTATTTGGTCAAGTGAAATGAAAGTTGTACGTTATTCAATTTCTGCTTGGAAACTGTCTTATTGGTGCTTATTCCGATAAGGGTATTTTGCGTTCGCACAACTTCCGCTCCTTTATGACTTTTGGTCTGATTTTTGGAGTGTCTATAAACTGTCTACCCAGCATTTTCACAATTAATTATAATGCAGTAATTTACAATTTTAAAGATTAATTAGCGTCACGATTTATGAATTTTAATGGAGCATTTAAAATATTAGAATTATTAGAATTACGAAAGTTAAAAAAAATGATTTTATTTTAAAAATAATAAACAAAAATAAGAATTTTTGAGGAATTAGGAAAGGTGATAAAGTATAATTACTAAAGAATAATATATAGTAGACTAAACTTAAGAAAAAGAGTTAAGTGTTGGTTTAATATTTTATGTTTTAGAATTAAGAAGTAACGTGTAGGAAGGGTCAAATGCAATAGGAACCATTGGATAAATTTTAGGAATGGTTGAGATCGATTTGGATTGGTGAAAGATGTTTCGCATAAGTGTTTGATGCAGGAAACTGTTGAACCATTGGATCGGTTTAGTAGAAGAAACATAGATTATTGAATTAGAAAAAGATATTTTCCCATAAATATTGGATTTCTGATTCATTGATTCCACTTTACCAACTCACTATCATACTTAATAAACACCCATTAACCTCTTTTGTGTCTTATGATGAAGAAAATGATTGATGATCACATGATCATCATCATGATCAAAACAATCATGCCAATTGGATATCGCACTGGTGGGATGGGATCAGGCTCAGGCGACGCACAAGGAAGAGGCCTTGGTTTTGGAAGATCGAGATTGGGCTTTCTATGGTTCTCTTGAATGGGTGGCACAACAACCTTTCAAGCTCTTTGATTTCAATGCTTTTAATGGACCCTCCTCCTTTGCAACAAAGTTTATCCCTCATTCTTTTTGGGTTGCAACAAACTACTCTAATGGTGACTCTGTTTAGAAATGGTTGAAATTGGTCTGGATTGGTGACAGATGCTCTGCGGGAGTGTTTAACTTCCACTCCTTTTTGAATTTTGGTCTGATGCACAAGAAGGAGAGTGTGGTTAAAATTTCATGTCATTTGGTTCAGGGATGCATAAGTTGTGATTGTTTCTTTTCAGACTATAAATTGTTTTCTGCTGGTACCTTTTCGAGGGAATAGTTTTGTGAACGCATATCTTTGTCCCAATTTGGAATTATTTGCGTGAATTTTGGAGGGAACGTTTTATTTCTAGATATATTGATTGTTTTTCAAATTTGGCATTAATTGAAGTTCTATAGAGTAAGTCACATTGTTGACAAAACTGGTGTTCTATTTTCAAGTCCAAAAACTGCATTGTCCCATTTGTTGTCAAAGGTTGCACCCCTTGGTGCATCACTTATGGGTCATAAGGTGTCACTCTATCTTATACGATGACATCTCCAATGCTTAAATGGTCAAGTAAATGTAAAGATAAAACTAAAGGCAAAGGTAAATGAAAATGAAAATGAAAACTGCATATGTTATTTATAAAAGATGCATAGCATGTGCACTGTATATTTTATATAGCTTACTGAGCCTTAAGCTCATAGTTTAAGTCTTGTGATTTAGGTAAGGAGCCTATGATTAGATAGAAGCTTCCATAAGATGCATTTGATGGAGTATTGCGGTGTTGAGCCCTTTTGTGTTGTTTGCGAATTGACCAGTGGGTTATGGCTCAGTGTAACCGATAATTATGTAAATGGTTCTGTAATAGATCTTAACTAACCATGTGACTATTTTCATATCCATGCAAACTTTGTTTTTAAAAATGTAGTAGAGAATAGGTTTTGGTATCAACAATAAGTCTTCTGCTACGCTACCTGAAAGATAGAATTTAATTAAAAAGAAAAATTTTAAATTGTACACATTTTATAAAGAAAGAGCGTTTTAAATGGCAACGTTTTCAAAAAAGAGGAAAATGGAATATTACCATGGTTCGATCCTCAAATTGTTTAGGAAAAAAATAAAATTTAGATATTATTTTATGGGATTTTCTTTCACGGTATTCTCAGGTTAGCAATAAATATTAAGGTTTGGGTTGAAACCATAGTCACACGAGAACTACAAGGACGAAGGAAATTCTCTCTATTTCTCGGGTGAATGTTTCTCCAATTTTTTGAAGGCAGGTTGCTATTGTAAAGGTTCGATACTATTTATGAGACTATTTAGTGTTAAAGGTTATCGTTTTTTAATCGACTCTTTTGTTTGTTTTAAGGGAAATCTGCATGTTTAAGAAAGAGTTAAAAGTCAGACTTCATTAAAGACTAAAGGCAAGAGATGTTTTGTATGTGTTTGACTTTTGGCTGTATCACAAAATGATAGGATAAGGTAGTATGTTTTGATGATATTATTGTAATGCCTACGAGCTGTGGTTTGAAAATGTGGTTATTATTGATAAGTCGTGTTCAAGTATGTGTTGATTATATTTATGAATTCTTTAATTAAAACATGTGTGATTAGGTTAAAACTTAACAGTTTTGGGTATGTTTTAGTTATAATACCCAGAATTTTCACAATTAATTATAATGCAATAATTTAGAATTTAAAATATTAATTAGCATCACGATTTATAAATTTTAATGAAGCATTTAAAATATTAGAATATTAGAATTAGGAAAGTTAAAAGAAATAATTTTATTTTAAAAGTAATAAACAAAAATAAGAATTATTGAAGAATTAGGAAATGTGAGTATAATAGAATTAATATAGAATAATATATAATAGACTACATTTAAGAAAAAGATTTAAGTGTTGGTTTAATATTTTATGTTTCAGAACTAAGGAAGTAACATGTAGGAAGGGTCGGATGCAATAGGAACTATTGGATGAAGTTTAGAAACGATTGATTTCGACCTGGATTTGTGAAAGATGTTTCACGGGAGTATTTGATGCAAGAGACTTTTGAACCATTGAATCAGTTTAGTAGATGAAACACATATCATTGAATTATAAAAAAGATATTTTCTCATAGATATTGAATGCCGCTTGGATGTAAGAATAATATCGGATCATTGAATTAATTTTAGCAGGAGTGTTAATCATTGAATTAGAAAAAAAAATTTAACCTAAGGAAAAAATAACTTCAAAGAGAATTAAGTAATTACATCTAACCAAGAGATGCTAGAAAATGAAAGTAAGCTTTAAAACGACAACTACTTGTTATACTACTATCCAATGGGATCTTAACCCATCAATTTTTCTTTTCTAGTTTTATATAATCTTTTGGTTACGCTCTAAGTACAAATCAGTTAGGTTCGTAAGAATGTTTTTACTATTAGTTGAAGTTTTAGAATGGCCAAAATCAATGTAGATTGGCGAAATATGCTTCTGTGGGAGTGTTGGTTGCTTCTTGGAATGCGAGAGGATGCTGGAGTATAAGATTAGAGTAACAAAAGAAACATAGATCATTATATTTAAGAAAGTTTCTTCCTCAGAAGTGTTGGGCGTCGCTTGGACTGGAAGAGTGGTGGACCACTGGATTTAGTTTAGCGAAAGGATTATAAACCGTTGAATTGGAAACAGATTCTTCCACAGAAGGAAAATATGTTGTTTGAAAGAGTTAAGTAAGTTAAGAATGTCATCGCTCTACATTTTAGCGTGCTTCTACGACTGCGTTTGTGTCTGTGTTAGTGTTTTAAGTGATTGGAACGATGTCGTTTAATTTAGTTAGTCTCAGTTATTGGCATTAGAGCAGAAACTATGTTTCTGTGGTAAGGTTAATGACCACAACATGTTATTAGATGAAGTGTGCGTCGTCGTTGGATTTAATGAATTCGGGGAGACACTGATGTTTGCAGGAGCATTAGCTTCTGCATAAGGGCTTTTGGCAATAGATCCTGGCAGACAGCAAGCGTTTGACGAACCTCCAGATTGGAGTTTCCACAGGAGCATTGGATTCTGCGGAAGTGTTAGCATCTGTGGTTGCTTTGATGACTGCCAATGTAAGTTTTAGGACAGACGTAGCCATTGGCCATTGAACAAGTGGGTTTTAGCGAACTTTTACAACGGCTATTAGCGCGTTTGTTATAGCTTGAGCAGGTTTTAAATAAGTTAGCTTTTTTAGATTCTTGCAAGCTAATATTCTAATACCCTGAATTTTTTGTTATATTCAGCTTAAGGAGGCAATGTTAATATTTGCGAAAAATTTGAGTTGTGCTGGGTGATTAAAGTATTTAATGAGTAGATGGTGGATTATGGTTTAGAAAAAAACAATTGTTAAATTAGTGGAGTTGCAGGGGTGTGGTCGATCAATTAGGAGGTATGTGGTTGATCACGGTCTGTGCTAAGTATTACAGAGGCGAGTGATATTTAGAGCTATCGATCATGTGTTGTGTTAATGATTGATCGGCTTCTTGGTTTTGCGGTTGATCGTCTTCTTGCAGGTGATCAATCGGTTTTCCTAAAAATTTTCTAGAACATGTTTTTTTGTTGATTTGCCGACAATCCTAGGAGGGGGATGATCGACTGGGAATGTCAAACATCGCCTAAAATTTTATGTAGTGTTGAATTCTTATTGGAGGGATTTGAGGCAAGAGCCTCATGGGCAATCATGCAACTCTCCACCTATTCTTCCACCTTCCTCTGGTGCTCGAGTGATATGAGCAGGGTTGAGATATAAGGAAAATGATGAGTGAGCTATTGAAGGTTATAGAAAAAGGGAAAAAAGTTTGAAGAGAAAGTGTGAGAGAACTGTGAGGAAGAGGTTGTGAGAAAGTGAAGTAGAAAGTCTGTAAAGAGAAAGAGAGAGCAGTGGAGAAGTATGGCATTTTCAAAAGTTGTATGGTTGTCTTCTCTCTCTTGGGTTCTTCGATTATTATGAGAGTTTTTTCCTGAATTTTCTTATAGATTTTTATGAGAAGATTTTGTTAAAATATGGGGATAAAGATGAAGGATTAGGAGGTTTTGTTTGGTCACTATCTCTGTTGGAGTAATTTTGCCACATTGTCCATCATTGCTTAATAAAATGTTGAAATGGTTGAGTAGGCACTTTGTTTCTTTATAATGTTGATAATTGGTTGTTGAAGAAATGCCATGTTCGTTTAAAAGTGCTCTCTATTGCTTGATAAATTGTCGCCTGTCAACAACATAAAATGCTACGTTGAGGAAAATGTTGAACTAGTAAAACATGTTATCTGTTTCTATTGTGTACTACTTGGTAAATGCGAGATGAAGAAAATGAAATGGTTGGTGGAATTATACTCTGTTGATAGGGAATTCTATTAGGTAGGGAATAAAGAATTTGTATATGATGATTGAGTAAATTCCTGCCTGAAATTAGAAGATGGAACTATGTGATGGTTGTTGGAAAATTGTCATTAATGAATATTTCTTTGATTTTGAAAGTATTGTGAAGAATAATTTTAAGTACTAAACTGCCTAATAATTTCAGGCAAGTGATATTGTATGTTCATTGCCTTTTTGACCTACATCACAGGAGAATAGAAATTGTTTGATGATTGTGTTTACTAGATGATAGATTTTTTTTATCTATTATTGCTTGAGGATATATTGTTTGATGTTATGATTATTGTGTTTATTAAATTTTGTCTCTAAAAACAATGCATGTTTTCTACAAAAGTGAAAGATGGACTTATTTGAAAAGCACGTACAAACTATCTTTTTCTAGAATAACATATTTTTATTTGTCAAAATATTTTGGCTGATTATTTAGAGTGAATTATTTTGGGTAATATCCAATGGGATCTTAACACGTCAGCCACTATCATTATTAGTACTTCATAAATTTGTCGCAACGTGATATTCAACCTATTAAATAAATGTTACGATGTGTGGTCGTAACATTATTACTTCCATAAAATTGTCACAACGCGTTATAGCTAACTTTTCAAAAATCCTAAAACGCTAAATCACATTGTGGGTGTGGGGTTCAAGAGTGGGATATTATTAAACTTATTCAATACATGTTACCACGTGTGGTCCATTGTATATGCTCCGTACATAGCAATATTATAATAATTTATCAAGTCTACATATGCACCCAAATTGACTTGTACAAGGTGGAATATGAATTTCACATAAAAAATTGTTAACTTTTTGTGGTTTATATCAATTGTTTTTTGGGAATAGGACAAACCAACTATCATACCCTTGCCTAAGAATGTAATGGTATAATACTCGAAATTTTTATTATTAATTAAATTGTGATAATTTAAATTTTAAATAAATTAATTAACGTCATGAAGTTTAATAAAGCATTTACATAAATTAAGTTATTAGAATTAAAAAAATTAAAATAAATAATTTTATTTCATTAATAATAAAATAAAATATGAATTATTGAAAAATTAAGAGTGGTTATGTGAGATAAATTGAAAAGTGTGATATGTAATTAGGAAGCCTCTTCTTATGAAAATAAACAGAAGGAAATAGAGAGATGGAGAGTTTTTGTAGTGCCCCAAAGGTTGGGTGCTACAATCTCACATCGACTTGGAGAAAGTGAAGAGAGCATGATATAACTGGGTAGTGCCTTAAGACAAGCATACGCGTTTTGGGATGGGCCAAAGGTTGCCTATCGCCAGGAACAAAATCGTGTGGGTCCTAAGTTCGGCTCAAAGTAGACAATATATGCTTGGGCTTGGAGGCTTTGCCTTGTAGTTTCTCTCTAGAGAAAATAACAGAGAGGGATGGAGGAAGACAAGAGAATAAGAGAAGAGACAGAGATAAGAAGGGAAACTCTCTCTAGAAAACTAGAAGATTGGGAGCTTTTGTGAAGAAATAGAGGAGAAAGAGAGAGAGAGTGAGCGGTTCACGAAGGAGAAAAAGAAAAGGAAATTGCAGAGAAAGAAAAATGAGTGGTGGAGTTCCCTACTCCTCGGATATTCTTCTTTCCTTCATTCTTCTTATGGATTTATATGAAGATTATACTGTAAAGAATTGATGGGTGATAAATGTGATGCATTGCTAGTGATTTTGGTCACTGTTGAAGATTGTGTTATGTTTTCCCTGCTTAATGGTTTTATTGAAGAGGGCAATCTGTTAAATGTGATTTAGCTAGTGCTTTGATGAATGCTCTGTTGGTTGAGAAATTGATGCTTGGTCGTGAGCTTGTTTTTAAATGGTTGTGTTTATGCTGTCTGTTGTGTTTGAATTTTCATAAACAATGAAGTGATGAAAAATATGGAGAATAAGGTTTTATGGTTTAATTCTTTTACTGCCTTGTTGGACATTGTTGAAGATATTGTTATTAGACATTGAGAAATAAGTGTATGCTTTGTTAATGGATGTCTAGTTCCCTGTTTTAATTGCTGCTTGGGTTATGGGTGTTTCGGATGGAATGTACTCTGTGAATGGAAATGATTCCCTATTGTGTTTACAACTTTAATATGTGTACTATACTGGTTGAGGACCTTGATGCCATTAGTTGTATGTGAATATGATGATATGTGAATTGAAGAATAATAGTGGTGAAATTGTTAAGATTTAGGAGTTATTGAAATGAGATGAGGATGTATATTTTGCAGCATTGGTTAATAATAAACAGTGAAGTTAGAGAAAGGTGGAATAAGATTATAATAAATGTTATTTATTGTGAAAGTATTGGAAAGGAATGATGACAAATTGCTAAAGCGTGTTACAGACGACGGGTAAGTTGATATTGTATGTGTTTTGGTCTGACCCTACATCGCAAGAGTTAAGGTTGTATGATGACTATGTTTATTAGAAATAGGTTCAATTATTGACTATGCTATCATTCGAGGGTATTACTATGGATTGAGGATGTAATGCTACATGATATTGTGTTTGCGAGAAATAAGTTCTATTAATGATATGTTTATTAGATTTTAAATGATATTGATAATGATCATGCTTGAGGATTATAGGATGTTTACAATGATAAGGTTTCGAGGATTTTACTGATGATATAGAGACTGTATGTATTCATGAGCATCATGCATCATGATTTTTAAAATAATACGAAAATGGTTTTTATGCATATTTTTGAAAATGAAACAGACATGAAATGTAATGAAACAGTATATGTGGACCGATAGTTAAAGCCCGGCATAGAACGAAAGAAATAAACGTAAATGGGTGTGACGAGATGTGAGGTTTGTTTGGTCACTCTTCCTCATCAAGTTTAGACATCTCTAACGCCATCAGATCAAGATAAATGTAAAGGGTCATTTCGAGATGTGAGGTTGAGTGCACTGCTCTTCCTCGTCAAGTTTAGACATCTCCAACGCCCGTCAAGATAAAACAAAGTTAAGATCAAGAAAATGAAAAGATAAAGAGAAACATGAAACAGAAAACAGAAATTGCATATGGTTTTTAAAAGCTACATGGAACGTGCATTTTAAATTTTATTTTATATCACTTACTGAGTGTTAGGCTCATCAGTTTAAGTCTTGTTGATGTAGGTACATAGAAGAACATGTTAAAGAGTAGTTGATGAAAGATTTGTACACGTGAATCTTGTGGCTGACTAGGATAAAAGATTAAATAAAGAAAATGATTTGTAAAGTTATTTATTTGTAAAAGAAAGAATTGTATTTTCATCTGCTAAGATTTGTAAATGTGATTTATGAAAGAAAAGTCTTTTGCAGTTTTATAAAGAAAAGTTGTAAATTTTACACATTTTTTAAATAAAGATAAACCGGGTCATTACAATGATTGACTAATACACAAAGAGTGTAACTCTATGGATAGAGTGTAAGTCTTCAGATAGAAAGTAAAGAACTTACTATTAACGATAATTGATTCTCACTTGAATTGACACATGCTACAAAGATTTGTGGAAGCATATAATGAATTTTATAAGTCTAGTAATAGTTCTAATGTGAAGATTATCTAAACCAAGATGATACGACATCTAATCATGTACGAACCATCTACATAATTATTCCTCACAACTTTAATCTATCTTTATATCGTGTCAAAAGAAATCTATATGTCATGATTTATGCTCTTCAGTTCTCACTTGAGCATCTATTTTTGTTCAGTCAAAAGTTTTGATTTGAGTTACTTCTCATGCATTGTGTTGGTGTTACACATGAATAATGTTTTACCCACTAATTCAATTGACCTACTTCCAAAGCTAATATCTATCTTAGGTAGTCTATTTTGTTACTCTAAAATGATTTTGAATTCTAAGCACGATAAATAATTCAATTAGGACTAGCCCAATTAGTATAGTTTAATTTATTTTATAGAAAAAATGTGGCAAAAAAGCTTGAAAGAGCCCTCAAGCAACAAGGATGTGGAATCATATTGAGTCTAAATAAGAGTTGAAGGCGATTACAACTAAAGAGGTCTTTGAAGCGAAGTAATACTTAGTTATTTATTTGTTTAATAAACTTTTGTGTAACACTCGACTAGGGGTTTGTCTTAGAGCAATTAGGAGTCTTGGTAAAGTTATTTTTGTAATTTTTTTTGGAACTTTTAAACCCTAATTTCGAAATAGCTATTTATGCTCGCCTTAGAGTTTTTTTCCTTATCTTTTTTAAATCATAAAAATCATAGAGCTTTTGCCTCTTTTCATTTGAATAACCCATAATTCATTTGATTATTCTTAATTGTCGATTTGTGTCTAAGTTTTTAATTCTTAATGAGAGTTGGATTATTAATCAATTTTATAGCTGCGTCTTCGCTTCTTTCATGGAGAAAAATCATTATGAAGTTGTTGAAGCTCACAAATTATCAAGTTAGAGAGCTGTTTCTTTGAAAAAAAAAGTTGCCTTGAAATAGGAAGTTGTCAATTTTAGCGGCTTTCTGACAAATTTTCCTGTTCATATTTTTGAGCTGGGTTGTCTCAAATCGTCCTCCATCCCAGCCTTTGGTCGACTGAACTTTCCAAATTCAAAAGCACGTCATAGTAATTGGAGCCTCTTCTAATTTTAGTACGAAAATTAATAATTTTCATGAAGACATTTAACAAGTTTAGTTGAATCATTATGAGTTCCGATTCCTGCTTTTGCTTGAACACTTGATAATCATTATGAATCTCTCGAATAAAAGAATCTGACTAAATTCAGCAAAAACAGCTTCGCTAGTGTATGAAAAAGAGTCAACCTAATGAAGATCTAAATGATGGGAAAATACCAGCTTCCGCCGTCGGCCTGCTCACAAAATGGAAAACGATCCAACGCCCGGTGATGATGCGGCAACGGACATCGTCAAAGCGGATGAACTCTAGAGAGAGAGAGAAACAATGGGTTGATTGTTTGGACGGAGGATCAACGAAAGCTAAAACTTTAATTAAGTAAATTACGAAAATAATTAACAGACACAGAGCTCCTTTATTATTCAACACCAGAAAACGAAATGAAAATAACTACTTCAAACTGCTACTCCAACTTGCTTCGCCAATCTTCAGAAGCTTTATTTATTGTAATATACATCCTGCTCTTCCTCCACAGAGACACCATTCGCTGCAACAAACCCACTATGGATGCGGCACTGTCCACGTGTTAGCAATAGCCCCAGCTACAGCCACATCTACCGTGGCAGGGGGGCGGCGGTGGCTTCTTCTTGCAGCTAGAGCCACAGCTACTGCGGCAGCTGGGCAGCGGTGGCAGAGGTGGCAGCGGCGGCAGCGGCGGCAGCGGTGGCAGCGCAGGAAGCGGCGGCAGCGGAGGCAGTTTTAGATCTATGATTTCAATTCTTTTCATGCACCCGCACCCGCACCCTCCTCCTTTGCAATAAAGTTTATCCCTCATTCTGGGTTGCAGCAAACGACTCCAATGGTGATTCTTTGGATGAGATCTGATCTGACAAACTGTACAAATAATGGGAGCTGATAAACAGAAATTGAAAGAGAGATGGCAGAAAATGGTAAATCACATGTGGGTGTGGCTTTCATAAAATTGTCGCAACTTGTTATATGCACACCATTCATTCCTTCGTAGCTAACTTTTAAAACAGATACGGGTGTCAGTGTGGGGTCATTCACAGCAGAGTGTTAATCATTGAATTAGGAAAAAATAGCTTCAAAATGAAAGTAGGTACATCTATCAAGTAAGTGGAGTTCAAGAGTTGGTTACTATTAAACTTACTAAATAAATGTTACCATGAGTTGGTTTAACTGCTTTTAATCTTTGGATCATAACCATATTGTTATGATTTGATTTTCTCCCTCCTATTCTCATAGAACCACGAGATTAAAAATAGGAAAATGACAAATCTATCATCATCCTTTATTATTAGTGATAAATCAACTACTAACGTTTATTTCCTAACAAATTAATCACTGTCATATGGTAAACTGTCAAATCTAACACCATTGTCACGTTTGTCGTTAACGTGATTATATGGCGCCGCAATGGTTTGTCGACAAACCGTTGCAGCGCAATAGATTTAAACAACTATGCAAAGACTTATCATGAATTGTTGTGGTTTAGGCTGACATTGCAACAGTGTCTTAGTAAACCGTTGCGCTTTGGTATGAAGCCACCGTGGTATCTTGACACACCGCTGCGGCGTCTCATAAACCACAACGGTTTACTGAGACACCGCTGCGGCGTCTGCCTAAACCGCACCGCTGCGGCGTCTGCCTAAATCTACACAGGAGGATGAGGAGGACCTCCGTTCATTATGTCAATCCACTAGTGACGAAGACATGGACATGGACATGGTCGAGAGTAGGCCAAGACGCCCAACACAAGCATAAGGCAACTTCGCTGGTATTGGCCTTGGCAAAAAGTATAGTTCAATGAATAAAATAAGAGAAGAAATTGTCCATCATGCATTGAAGAATGGGTACGGGATAAAATTCAGTGACGCACATCGGTTGAGGGCTGCATGCCAGGAAGAATGCACGTGGCGCTTGCACGCCTAAAAAAATGCAAGGTGAAATGACGTTCCAAATAAAGTTCTACAACGACGTTCACACTTGCTCGAGAAAGATGGAAAGCCGTCATGCCTCTACCAAATGGGTGGTAGTGCATTACTTGGACAGATTTAGAAGTCATGCCGACTGGGACCTTTCTTCCATAATTGAGACAGTCAGGAAGGACTTCAACGTCAACATCACACTCAACCTTACTAGAATGGCAAGAAATTCGGCGAAAAAAATTAACAAAAGGGATGACAATGAACAATAAAAAGCTCATATGGTCTTATGCCGAGGAGATTCGAATGTTTAATCCTGGAAGCTTGGTGCGCGTTGACCTAGAGATGAATGCATTTAAAAGGATATACATATGTTTGGCTGCATGCAAGATTACCATGCAGAATTGTGGTAGACTGGTTATTTGTTTGGACGGTTGCCACTTGAAGGGAGTGACTCTGGGCCACCTTCTCACTGCTGTCACCATCGACACGAACGATGGAATGTGTCTGATTGCTATAGCAGTGGTTGAAGCAGAAAAAGGGCTTTAGGGTTTAGGGACTTTGTAGGGGCTTGTGCCAGCTGTCAGAGAGGTGGCAGTGCAAGAGGATCATCAGTTTTGCATCCAACACCTATATAACAATTTTCAAAAATAATTTAAAGGTATGTTGTTCAAGGATGCAATGTGGTCGCATCTAGAGCCACAATAGTGAGGCAGTTTTAGAGAGATGGTGAAATTATTTTTGCTTGACCCAGCAGCCCACAACTATCTACGAGGAATATATGTGAAATGCTGGGCCAAACAGGTCTTCTACTCTATCCCCAAATGCGACTTAAGCCCCAACAACCTCAATGAGTCATTCAACACCTTCATCCTACTATCCCGGGACAAACCGATTCTAAGTATGTTCGAGATCATACGAAAGGGCATTATAGGTAGGATCGTGAAAGAAAATAAAAAGATGGCTTGCTCGACAGACCTTTTGTGTCCGCAGATCAGCAATCGGCTTGCCAAACTACAACTTGCTGGTCTAAATTGGAGCCCTCGGTTTTCAAGAGCTACCCAGTTTGAGGTCAGTAACGGTAACGAACAGTACTCTGCCGATTTAGACAGACGTACTTGTACCTGTTACCGGTGGGAGTTGACCGGCATCTTGTGTGTCCGTACAGTCTTGTGCATTCACTTCACGAGGAGGTCTCTTGAGGAATTTGTGCGTGCATGCATGCATGCTATCACTGGGAAACATACATGGCGATGTACTCCCACTTTGTCCGCCCCATCAATGGACAAATCGAGTGGCTTCCTGGGACGCATCTTGATCCAATTATCCCACTGCCATTTAAAAGGCTTCCATGAAGGCCGCAAAAACATAGAATACAGGATGTGGACGAGGCCCAAAGCCGGACAATGCTGCCCATAAGACATATGAACATGACCTATGCCTGGTGTGGGGGTGTGGAGCACAATTCTCGTATGTGCGAAGGTGGAGGCGAGTCCAGTGCAGGGGCCAGCAGAGGCAGAGCCAAAGCCAGAGGCAAAGGAGGCAGAGGAAGGTCGGAGGACACATTTATGGGTTTCAGAGTCCCCGAGACAGCCCCCGAGACAATTTCTTCCATAGTCCATAAGACAATCCCCGAGAGAGTTACTGAGACAGTTTCGGACATAGTTTTGGAGACACAGGGGAGCCCATGATCCCGTTTACATTATCAAGTGTTATTTGAACTAGGCTAATATCAATTGCAATGTGTTTTGCTGGAGGATTATGCCCAAGGTCCACAAACACAAATGTACATAAATGTGGACCTTAACCTTCCTTGAAACATTGGTTTGAGAAAGTAGGTTTGATATATATATATATATATGCGATTGTAATGGGCATTATCGTTGTAAAATTTGAATTGCTTTAATAAATTGGAAATGATATATTGGTTCCATACATTTGGTTGTTGAGGGTGAATGGAAATTGATTAGTATGCTAATATCCAGGTACCAACTATGAAATTGAATCTGTTTTTCAGAGCCATGATGAGCCGCTGCGGTTTTTTTGAAGCGCCGCAGTGGCTTCCTAACAAATTGCAGTGGAGTGTCTGCAAAGCCGCGGCGGCTTGCTAGCAAACCGCGGTGGCATTTCTGCAAAGCTACCGCGGCGTGTCATAAAGCCACTGCGGTGTGTCAAAAAAGCCCCAATGGCTTTATAACACACTGCAGCGGCTTGTCAACAATGCCACAACGTCTAGTCAAAAACTGCTGCGACGTGTACACAAAGCCACAGTGGTTTGTCATGATTAGTATAGCTTATATGCGGTGGTGTTATGCACATCTTGCTAAAAGTATTGCAATGAATGCAATGACCATGTTTACTTGGTTGTTCATGATGAATGGAATCGATTAAGACATTTTCACTCTAAAAAGATTAAAAATTTTTCAAGAGTTTCGCTTGTTTTTAAGTTTATCTCCCTTACAACATGAACAACAACATATATGTATTTGCCAACCAGATCAGTTATTATCCAAACTAACTATAAACAGAAAAAGAAAACATGTCAAGCGTCAAAAATAGTTTTCTATAAAAATCGATACATTTCTATCAAAATGGCAATGTAAATGTACACATAAATTACAAGAAAAATTTCACATAAACATATATTCCTACTCCACCTTCTTTCTTGTCCGTTTCGGCTGCAAATCCTTAATTGCAAAAGACAATTGTGTGTCAACGAATACATTCATTGCTGTGTCAAACAACGGACCCTCAAAGGTTTGATCATCGTGCTCGTGGAATTGTACTTATTAGTGCACAGTCGGATTACCCTCATCCCCTCACTCGTACACTGCAAGATGCTGTACGGGCTGCAATGCAAAGGAAACAATTGCCGGTAAAATACACAGAAAGCAATATTATGAATTTACACAAGAAAAATTATATACCACTCTTTGTCAGTGGGAGCTACGATCATGGATATTGCTTCAGGCATCAATTGCTGGTAAGCATATTGAGTGTGGAGGTCAACGGAGGACATAAAAAAATTTTGCTTTTGGTGTATCTGCAATGTAAACAACGTATTAGATTATCTCAGTGAACATGAATGACAACCCAGAGAAGCGAGGTAGTTACTTACATGAATGCACCCTAATGTGAGTAAACCTCGTTCTTGTTGAAACGCAAATACGTGTTCGTCGTTGACTGCATAGCACTGGATATAAGTTCGGATGAGTACTAAGATAAAATCTTATACACTAAGATACAAAGAAGGATTCTTATCGTATTTGGCTTCCTGACTTGATTCGGGAAGATGATATCAGAGATGATGTAATCACCGGCGAGCAGCTTTCCCCTAAGAACTGTGCACGTCTCCACATTCTTCTCGTAGATAGTTGTGGGCCGCATCTAGAGCCACAACAGTGAGGCAGATTGAGAGAGAGATGGCAAAGTTATTTTTGCTTGACCCAGCGGCCCACAACTATCTACGAGGAATAGATGCAAGATGTTGGGCCAAACATATCTTCTGCTCTATTCCTAAATGCAACCTAAGCCTCAACAACCTCAATGAGTCCTTCAACGCCTACATCCTCCTAGCCCGGGACAAACTGATTTTAAGTATATTGGAGATCATACAAAATGACATTATGGGTAAGATCGTGAAATAAAATGAAAAGATGGCTCGCTCAACAAACCTTTTGTGTCCGCAGATCAGCAACCGGCTTGCCAAACTACAACTTGCTGGTCGAAATTAGAGCCCCTAGTTTTCAGTAGCTACCCAGTTTGGGGTCAGCAATGGTAGCGAACAGTACTCTGTCGATTTGGACAGGCGTACTTGTACCTGTTATTGGTGGAGTTGATTGGCATCTCGTGTGTCCATGCAATCTCATGCATTCACTTCACGAGGAGGTCTATTGAGGAAATTGTGCATGCACGCGCGCTATCACCAGGAAACATACATGGTGATGTACTCCCACTTTTTCTGCCCCATCAATGGACAAATTGAGTGGCCTCCTGCGACGCATCTTGATCCAATTATGCCACCGTCATTTAAAAAACTTCCGAGAAGACAGCGAAAACGTAGAATACGGGATGTGGACGAAGCCCAAAGCTAGAAAATGCTGCCCATAAGACATATGAACATGACCTGTGCCCGGTGTGGGGGTGTGGAGCACAATTCTAGTATCTGCGAAGGTGGAGGCGAGTCCAGTGCAGGGGCTGGCAAAGGCAGAGCCAAAGGTGGCAGAGGAAGGTCGGAGGGCACATTTATGGGTTTCAGCGTCCCTGAGACAGCCCCCAAGACAATTTCTTCTATAGTCCCTGAGATAGTCCCGAGAGAGTTAGTGAGATAGTTTTGGACATAGTTCTTGAGACACAGGTGAGCCTATGATCATGTTTATGTTATCAAGTGTTATTTAAACTATGCTAATGTCAATTGCAATGTGTTTTGCATGAGGATTGTGCGCAAGGTTCACAAACCCAAACATACACAAATGTGGACCTTAACCTTCCTTTAAACATTGGTTTAATAAAGTAGGTTTGATATATATATATATATATATATATATGCGCGATTGTACTGGGCATTATCGTTGTAAAATTTGAATTGCTTTGATAAATTGGAAATGATATATTGGTTCCATACATTTGGTTGTTGCGAGTGAATGGAAATTGATTAGTATGCTAATGTCTAGGTACCAACTGGGGAGTTGAATATGTTTTTCAGCGCCATGACAAGCCGCTGCGATTTTTTTGATGCGCCGCAGCAGCTTCTTAACAAACCGCGGCGGCGTGTTTGCAAAGCCGCAGCGGCTTGCTAACAAACCGCGGCAGTTTGCTAGCAAACCACGGCGACATTTTCGCAAAGTTACCACGGTGCATCATAAAGCCGCTGCGGCATGTCGAAAAAGCCACAACGACTTTATGACACGTCGCAACGACTTGTCAACAAAGCCACAACGACTTTATGACACGTCGCAACGCCTTGTCAACAAAGCCACAACAGCTCATCAGAAACCGCTGTTGTGTGTACAAAAAGCCGCAGCGGTTTGTCATGATTAGTATAGCTTGTTTGCGGTAGTGTTATGCATATCTTGCTGAAAGTGTTGCAATGAATGCGATGACCATGCTTATTTGGTTATTCATGATGAGTGGAATCAATTGAGTCATTTTCACTTTAAAAAAATTAAAATTTTTGCAAGAGTTTCACTTGTTTTTAAGTTTATCTCCCCTACAACATGAACAACAGCATATATGTATTTCCCAACCAGATCAGATATTATTCAAACTAACAATAAATAAAAAAGGCAAACATGTCAAGCGTCAAAAACACTTTTCTATAAAAATCGATATATTTCTATCGAAATGACAACGTGAATGTACACATAAATTACAAAAAAATTCTACATAAACATATATTTCTACACCTTCTTCTTCTTTCTGGTCCTTTTGGCCACAAATCCTTGATTGCAAAAGACAATTGCGTGTCAACGAATATGTTCATTGCTGTGTCGAACAACAGACCCTCAAAGGTTTGATCATCGTGCTCATGGAATTGTACCTTATTAGTGCACTGTCGGATCGCCGTCATCCCCCTCACTCGTACACCACAAGATTTTGTATGGGTTGCAATGTAAAGGGAACAATTGCCGATAAAATACGAGGAAAGCAATATTATGAATTTGCACAAGGGAAAATTCATATCGCTTCTTTGTTAGTGGGAGCTACGATGATGGAGATTGCTTCAAGCATCAATTGTTGGTAAGCATATTAAGTGTGGAGGTCAACGGAGGACAAAAAATAATTTTGCTTTGGGTGTGTTTGCAATGTAAACAACGTATTAGATGATCTCAGTGAACATGAACGACAACCCGAAGAAGCGAGATGGTTACTTACGTGAATCCACCATAATGTGAGTAAACCTCGTTCTTGTTGAAACGCAAATACGTCTTTGTTGTTGATCGCATAGCACTGCATATAAGTTCAGATGAGTACTAAGATAAAATCTTATACATTAAGATACAAAGAAGGCTTCTCACCGTATTCGGCTTCTTGACTTGATCCGAGGAAGATTATATCAATGATGATGTAATCATCGGCGAGCAGCTTTCCCCCAATAACTGCGCATGTCTCCATGTTCTTCTAAGTATTTGGCGCAACATACTTCTTGAAGATGTCCATAAAATCCCGAGACTGCAACAAAAATGGTAAAAGGCCGTTAGACTAACAAAACATAATAAGTGCAGACACGCATATATAACCAAATCAAAGACGTACCACGCGAATAGTTTTAAGGGCTTGAGGTTGTGACTCACTTGCCTCCTCCACCCCAGCAAGCACGACTAAAGGAGCAGGTTGGCGTCTTACGGAAATGGTGCTGCAAATCAACATGTTATTAGGTCAAATGCAAATAAGGTAAAGACTAGACTTTGCATACAAATTAAATAATTTACAAGCGTTATGTGCTTTCTGTTGCTTCAGAGGATGATGGTGAAGCAGCTGTACGGGTTGCTCGCTCCTCTATTCTCTGAAGTGCTACCAACAGCTCATGATGCCTCTCTTCTGTTTGCTGATGCCTCTCTTCAGCTCGCTCATGCCTCTCTTCTGCTGGCTCCTTCACTTTTTTAATTTGGACCTGTGTCGTTTGAAGGTCCTCCTCCATCATTTGTATTCTGGTAAGCGTCATATGATGAAGCTCATCTATCCTGCTCATCCATTTGGACATCTCCTTAGTCATCGAAGTCAATGCGATGTCTGAGGAGGGGATGAATGCATCATCTGAGTAGCATCCTCCTCCATGTGTTGCAGAGCATCCTCCTCCATGTGCTGCATAGGTGATACTAGAGTCTGTTCTTCCAAGGGGGCTGAAGGCTGAGCCACTGAGGGGGGTGGAGGTGTTGGTGGCTGGGACACTGAAGGTGGTTGCTTCTGGGTTTCGCGTACCCAAATCCCTCTAACTTTTCTAACCCTCATTCGGTCCACTTTCAATTTGTTGTAGAAGTCAGTGGCTGTCTCTTCAACTCTCGAATCATCCTCCGAGATCAGTACCCCAAACTCCTCAACAATCCTCTGGATGAGCCAGTTGAACGGCAGATTCTTCGCCTGGTTGTTGAGCACCTCGTGCATGTGCCTCAGGATGACATATCTGATGTCCACATTTTTCCTGGTGAACACATTTTCTAGCAAATAGAAATCCATGCAGTTAATATGGTCTCGATGTCCATTCCGAGGCAAAATTGTGTACGTCGTGATGAGATGGATCACTTGGGCTATGACATTCAACTCCTTGCCCTTTGGCTTTTTGTACTTGGCAATCTTGGGATCCCAATGCAACAATCTAAGCACCGCTAGCCCTTCTCCTCAGCTGATGAATAGTGGATCCCGTGACACGTGATAATATTCATCGCTTGGCCCATTTAGTACACATCCAAGCTTTAAATTGAGCTCATTGGGAGTCAACCTCAACTCCCATCCAAAGATATACGTTCGCAAATCTAATGGATGGGTGGACAGTTCCAAATTTGTGTAAAATAGTCTGACAATCCGCTTGCAATAACTTCCCCCATCCGACACAAACAGCCTAATCTAGCATCCTCAACCAATTGTTCAATTCTCATTCCCGCCAATGACTCCAAATCTACTCCTTTTGAAGCAATAATTGAACTGTGTTTTATATCATCTTCATACCGTTCTCTGGCGTTCGTTGTCCTGAATAGTTTGGACTGAAAACTCACTGTAATGGCTGGTCGTTGTTTAGGCTCGGGTTGAGGTTGATATTGTGAATGTGTCTCTGCGGTTTATGAGTGTTGCACCGCCACGGTTTAGACCTCTTGAACTCCTTAGGTTTGGATAGCTTACACCACGGCAGGTGCTCCTTCTTACACAATTGTTGGACCGGCAGACTCTGCCGTCTCTTGTATCGATTGCGACGTCCACCCCTTTTCTTCGTCACCATTTTCTTTGCTCAGGAATACATTGTCGTTGTTTGTCTGAGCTTGGTGTTTGCTAAGCCTATGTTTTCCTTCTTTGTTTTTGGTGAAATGGTCGAAGCCCTCGATCGAGTATGTATAACGACAATGGATTAAAGACCGAGGCATGAGAAACCATTGAGGTTTCGAATGACGCCCCAGCGGTGCGTCAAGACATCGCAGCGGCTTCATACCAAACAACAGCGGTTTATTAAGACACCACTGTGGCGTCAGCCTAAACTACAACTGTTCATGTCAAGTCTTTGCATAGTTTTAGAAAACTATGGTGCCGCGGCGATTTGTCGACGAATCGCCGCGGCATCACATCATCATGTTTAACGGCAAACGTGACAGAGATGTTGGATTTGACAGTTTCTCATAGGTCAGTGGTTAATTTGTTAGGAAATAAACGTTAGTTGTTAGTTTGTCACCAACAGTAAAAGATGATGCTTGATTTGTCATTTTCTCTTAAAAATAAAACCAATTAAGTTGAAAAAATATAAATGGATGGTGTAGATTAAAAAACAAGAATTTGACCATAAGGGAAAGACAAGAAAATTACCCTTGCCTAAGGATGTAATAGTATAATACTCAAAAGTTTTACGATTAATTATATTGCAATAATTTAGAAGTTAAATAGAATAATTAACGTCACGGTTTATGAATTTTAATAAAGCATTTACATAAATTAAATTATTAGAATTAAGAAAATTAAAATAAAAAATTTTATTTTATAAATAATAAAATAAAATATGAATTATTGAGGAATTAAGAAAGCTGAGTATAGTAGAATTAATAAAGAATAATATGTAATAATCCACGGTTATGAAAAAAATTAAATATTGGTTTAATATTTTATATTTTAGAATTAAGAAAATAATTTGTACGAAGAGTCGAATGCAATAGAAACCATTAGTTGAAGTTTAAGAATGGCTGAAATCAGTGTAGATTGGAGAAATATGCTTCCGTGAGAGTGTTGGTTGCCTCTTGGAATGTGAGAAGATGCTAGAGCGTAAGATTAGATTAGTGGAAGAAACATAGATCGTTAGATTTAAGAAATATTCTTCCTCGGAAGTGTTGGACGTCGCTTGGACATGGAAGAGTGGTGGATCATTGGATTTAGTTTAGCGGAAGGATTATGAATTATTCAATTAGAAAAAGATTCTTCCATGGAAGGAAAATATGTTGTTCGAGAGAGTTCTGTAAGTCAAGAATGTCGTCGTTTTACGTTTTTGCATGTTTCTGTGGCTGCGTTTGTGTCTGTGGCAGTGTTTTAAGTTATGGGAACAGCGTCATTTAGTTTAGTTAGTCTCGGTTATTAGCGTTAGAGTAGAATATTTTTTTTCGTGGTAAGGTTAATGTCCACACATGTTATTAGACGAAGTGAGCGTTGTCATTGGATTTAATGAATTCGGGGAAACATTGGTGTTTGTAGGAGTGTTAGCTTTCGCGAAAGGGTTTTTGGTAATAGATAAGTACACCTTGCAGATAGCGAGCGTTTGACGAACCTCCAGATTGGAGTTTCCACAAGAGTGTTGGCTTCTGCAGAAGTGTTACCATCCACGGTTGCTTTGAGGACCATCAATGTAAGTTTTAAGGCTAATTTGGCTCTGATTTGGTGGCCCAATCTAGGAAATCATGAAAATAAGGTTATGATTAAAAACAGTTAAACCAATTGTATAGATTAAAAAGATGGTTAGAAATGAAATTAAAATAAAATAATATTTTATTTCTATTTAGAACTTGTAATCTAACAATTTTTTATTTTTTGAAAAAATAATATAAAATTTCTGAAAATATTTATTTTCTCTTTTGCCTATTAAAAAAATCCTAAAAATTTAACTAAAAATATTCTTACGAACCTACTCATCCAATTTTTGATAATGCGACCTAAATGATTTGTACTTAGCGTAACCAAAAGATTACACATTTTACAAGTCAATCTGGCTGCATATGTAGACTTTGTAAACAATTATAATCTTGCTATGTACGGATCATATACAATGGACCATACATTGTAACATTTATTTAATAAGTTTAATAGTAACCAACTCTTGAACCCCACATCCAAAGAAAATCCAAAGCTCACCCAACCCTTTTGTTTTTTTGCATAATTAAAACTTGTTTTCAAGTGGAATATAATAGATGTTGAAGGTAATTGAAATTATATTTCCTCTCCAAATAGTAGAGAATTCGACAATTACCAATACAAATATTAAAAAAAAAAGAAGAGTGTAGCCTAAGTTTCCTTCTTTAGGATTTTGGATTGTTTGTAGTTGAACAAGTGGGTTTTAGAGAAATTCAAAGTGGATATAGTTGGTCCACTTTGAATATTTATTTTATGAACAGTAGAGGGAATGATAAGTGGAATGATGATAGACATTAAGCTTACTCCGGTGTTGTATCTTTTAAATTATTCCTGGAGAATTATTTATGAGAATTTCCATATTTGACATGTTATAGGATCGTACGAATTCTAGGACTTCGAGCCGGTGCCTGAGGTAGATGTTCCTTCGTATATGAGGAAAGATCATCATTGAGGTAAGGGTTTTATACTGAATTGTTTTGCGTTGTATTACATCATTTTCAAAACCGTATTTTGTGGGATACCACATATGAAAAACCTGACGGGGACTGTTCGACAGCACGTCAGCTTTTTATATTATGTATGTACGAAGCTTTTACACGTTTACTTTCGTGCATCTGATTTCATGGTGTGATATACTGGATACTGTTACGGGATTGATGGATCCTCTTGGCACTCTGGACGGTCTCGGTGTCAGAGTATCAAGAGACTATCCCCGATACATCTCCTGCTTGCGTGGAGATGTTTTGTTTGCACGATATGTGAAATAGGAGACTTGGGAAGGTGATGACTGCTTTCGTGGGTTACAAATCCCTAAACCTAATCAAGGTGTTTATGTATATATTACGGGCGTGTCGTAGCGGAATTTGCACAACAACCCAGGTGATGAGCCGGGTCTACGGACGGTCGTCATTTTTCTCTTCTTCCCCAGGCTCATGAGGTGCTGTCCGAAAACGGTCGCCGCCTTTCTGTGCATTTGTTCGGGGGATTCCATGAGTGTTCCTCCCTTTTCACGAGTTACAGTTTCTGTGATGAAACACGATGAGACTATTCTAACATATAGTTGTTTATGTATACAGCCATGCTTTCTAAATATCTCGTCGGTGGCCTTTGGGCCAGGTTTTGAAAAAGAGAAAATGGATTTTCAAATGTTTTGAAAAATGTGCACATTTCTCAAAACTCATAGTTTTCAAGAAAATAGTAAACAAGTTTTACATGCGCATTACATTTAGTATAAGTTCCATATTGAGCTAGTCACTCACCCCAATCGACTTATTTTTCCCAGGTTAGAGTTTCGGTTGAAGGCTCTACTGCTATTTTATTTTATTTCATTTCCCTAGTTGAACTTTTATTTATCTGTAAGTGTAACAATGGACGACTATAGCTTTTAATTTGGATGACTGTAAAAACACTTAACTTGGTTGTAGAACATTCTAGATTGTATGTACAGTATTTATTTGGACATTTAAGTTTATTATTCCGCAATTATTAATTATTCTCGCAATCACTAGAGGGACTGTGGCTTATCACAAGTGGGTCATGGCTGGGTATTTATACAAGTCTTCCACAATAATTTAACAAGTTTTGGGCTGGGAGATCGATTCTTCTACAAAGACCGGGTCGTTTGGCCTGGCGTTTCTGTCCGGCCCGCCTCTAGGTCATGACAAGTGTTTTATTCATTAAAAATAATTGTTCAGTGATTGATTTATCATTAATTACATAGTACAATAGTTGATTTGTTTAATCTCTACTGTTGGTTTGACTATTTTTAATCTCAGGATCATAACATTATTTTTATGATTTGATTTTCTCTCTCCCATTCACATAGAACTACCAGATTAAAGATAAAAACAGATAGATTAAAAAAATATAAATAATGAGTTGATTGGAATGAATTTTCTACTATTCCCGTGTCTGAATTAGATTAGAAAGATAGCTAAAGATGGCAAAATAAGGGCAATATCTTTCTGCATAAATAATGAGCTTGTGTAATGAAGGTCGTCGAAACCAAAATAGTTGGCCTAAGATTCAACGGAGGAGAAGAAGACGAGGAGGGCGTCACCCAAATCAATTGCGAACTTTATAATTGGCAAATTCCTCAAGATTTCAGCAGCGTCGTATTTGTCGTCATTAGTCCATTTTCTGCTGTTGGTTCTATATTTTAGCTTCAGAATTGCTTCTCTACTAAAACTGAAAATTCATTCTTGCAACGGAGAATTGCCAGTGAATGTGACAGTGGGACCTCCTTCTAGCAGCCTAAGAACTGAAGGTGAGATGAAAACTGAATCCCTGATAAAATTCGGCTTGCGGGTTACCTTCTTTGCTCACTTGCAAATGACAGCGAATGTATTAAAGAGATTCCAAAATGAATTGTCGTCGGTGAGTGCGTAGCTTACCGTACAGCTGACAAAAAGGGGTATAATTGTATTGATTATTGGAACGAGGTTGAAGATTTATTATATGATTATGAAGTAAATTATAATTTATTAAGTAGTTGGTTACAGATTAATTGAGAATAAATTAAAAGATGATTAATTAAATAAAAAATTAATTGAATAATGGAAAATTTGAAAATAAAAAAGAGGAAGGAAATGCTGGTGTTTTGGACGAGAAAGGCAGAGGCAAAATCACGTTTGACTAGTTGATATTAATATTGACCGGGAATTACCGGTCGACAAGAGTATCGACCGGTACCACGCTATTTTCTGAAAAATCCGTTTGAAACGTTGCAGCGGCTGACACCCAATATTGACCGGGAATTAGAGGTTAATAGTAATGTCGATAGCTCCCCCATGATTTTGTCAGAAGTTGTGAATCCTGAGATCCGATTTCTCCTGTGATTCTCCTACGTGTTATACTTTACATATGACAATCCTTAAGAGTGGTTAGGTGAGATAAATTGGGATGTGTGATGTGTATTTAGGAAGCCTCTTCTGATAAAAATAAATAGAAGGAAATAGAGAGGGGAGAGTTTCTCTCCAAAGAAATAACAGAGAGGGATGGAGGAAGAAAAGAGAAGAGAAAGAGAGATAAGAAGGGAAACTCTCTCTGGAAAACTAGAAGGCTGAGAGCTTCTGTGAAGTAATTAGAGGAGAAGAGAGAAAGAGAGAGGGTGAGCGGTGCACGAAGGAGAAGAATAAAAGAAAATTGCAGAGAAGGAAAAATGAGGGGTGGAGTTCCCTGCTCCTCGGATCTTCTTGGATTCTTTAGGTAAGAATATTTGCTTCATTCTCTTATGGATTTATATGAAGATTATACTGTAAAAATTGATGGGTGATAAATGTGATGCATTGCTAGTGATTCTGGTCACTGTTGAAGATTGTGTTTGATATTCCTTGCTCAATGGTTTTATTGAATAGGGTAATCTATTAAATGTGATTTAGCTAGTGCTTTGATGAATGCTCTGTTGGTTGAGGAATTGATGCTTGGTCGTGGGATTGTTTTTGGATGGTTGTGTTTATGTTGTCTGTTGTGTTTGAATTATCATAAACAATGAAGTGAAGAAAAATATGGAGAATAAGGTTTTATGGTTTAATTCTTTTATTGCCTTGTTGGAAATTGTTGAAGATATTGTTATTAGACGTTGAGGAATATGTGTTAATATGTATGCTATATTGGTTGAGGACCTTAATGCCGTTAGTTGTATGTGAATATGATGATATGTGAATTGTGGAATAATGGTGGTGAAACTGTTAAGATTTAGGAGTTATTGAAATAAGGTGAGGATGTATATTCTGCAGCGTTGGTTAATAATAAATAGTAAAGTTAGAGAAAGGTAGAATAAGATTATAATAAATATTATTTATTGTGAAGGTATTGGAAAGGAAGGATGACAAATTGCTAAATTGTGTTACGGACGACAAGTAAGTTGATATTGTAAGTGTTTTGGTTTTCAGGCCCTACATCGTAAGAATTAGGGTTGTATGTTGATGGTGTTTATTTGAAATAGGTTCGGTTATTAATTATGCTATCATTTGAGGATATTACTGTGGATCGAGAATGTATTGCTACATGATATTGTGCTAACTAGAAATATGTTCTTTTAATGATATGTTTATTAGATTTTAAATGATATTGATAATGATCATGCTTGAGGATTATAAGATGTTTATAATGATCAGGTTTCGATGATTTTACTGATGATATAGACACTGTATGCATTTACAAGCATTATGCATCATGATTTTAAAAATAATATGAAAATGGTTTTTGTACATGGTTTTGAAAAGAAAACGGACATGAAATGTAATGAAATAGGTTTTGTGAACCGATAGGTAAAGCTTGGCATATAACGAAAGAAATAAATGTAAATCGGTGTAATGAGATGTTAGGTTGGTTTGGCCACTCTTCCTCGTCAAGTTTAGACATCTCTAACACCGTTAGGTCAAGATAAATGTAAGGGATCGTTTCGAGATGTGAGGCTAAGTGGGCCACTCTTCCTCATCAAGTTTAAACATCTCCAATGCCTGTCAACATAAAGTAAAGTTAAGATCAAGAAAAAGAAAAGATAAAGAGAAACATGAAACAAAAAACAGAAATTGCATATGGTTTATAAAGCTGCATGGCACGTTCATTGTAGATTTTATTTTATATCACTTACTGAGTGTTAGGCTCATTAGTTTAAGTCTTGTTGATGTAGGTACGTAGAAGAACAGGTTAAGGAGCAGTTGATGAAAGATTTGTACGTGCGGATCTTGTGGTTGACTAGGCTAAAAAATTAAATAAAGGAAAATGATTTGTAAAAGGATTTGTAAAGTTATTTATTTGTAAAAGCAAGAATTGTATTTACTTCTGCTGAGATTTGTAAACATGCTTTGTGAAAGAAAAGTATTCCGCTGTTTTATAAAAGAAAAGTTGTAAATTTTATATGTTTTTAAAAGAAAGAAAAATCGGGTCGTTACAATAATTGACTGATACACAAAGAGTGTAACTCTATAGATAGAGTGTAAATCTTCATATAGAAAGTAAAAAACTTATTGTTAGCGATAATTGACTCTCACTTGAATTGACACATGCTGCAAAGATTGGTGGAAGCATATAAAGAGTTTTATAAGTCCAGTAAGAGTTCTAATGTGAATATTATCTAAACCAAGATGATATGACATCTAATCGTGTATTAACCATATACATGATTATTCCTCACAACTTTAATCTATCTTTATATTGTGTCAAAAGAAGTCTATATGTCATGAATTATGTTCCTCAGTTCTCACTTGAACATCTATTTTTTATCAGTTAAAAGTTTTTATTTGAGTTGCTTCTCATGCATTGTGTTGGTGTTGCACATGAATAATGTTTTATCCACTAATTCGATTGATCTACTTCCGAAGCTAATATCTATCTTAGGTAGTCTATTTTGTTACTCTACAATGATTTTGAATTCTAAGCACGATAACTAATTCAATTAGGACAAGTCCAATTACTATACTTCAATTTATTTTTATAGAAAAAAGGTTGCAAGAAAGCTTGAAGGAGCCCTTAAGCAACAAGGATGAATGAATGTCAAAAAACGTTATTGTAATACCCCAGAATTTTATTAGGATCAAAAATATATTATTTATGAATTTTGGAGAATTTGAATTGACTTTCTCATGTGATGTAATACTCGATTTTCCCGTAACAAAATTAAGCGAAAATAATCGAGAAATTAATTAAGTGTAAATTTGAATAAAAAAATATTTAGATATTTATTGAAAATTTATGAAAATTATTGTATGAATTTATTTAGGAAGAAACTTTCGCAAAATGTATTGGTCCGGTCGCATGAAACTTGCATTAGTCCGGTCGACAAACACGGTCCGGTCACGTGGCTATCGACCGGACTCACTGAAAAATCAGAAAATTAGTCAGTTTTGGCCCAACTATGTTTCTTGGCCTAACTTCTGTTAACAATGACCTAACATTTCAACGTGGCATATTTTTTTATCTATTTTTTTCTCCTTTCTCATGCCTTTAAATAGAGATATGAGTTTATTGAGGAGATCACACATTAAGGAGAAGAATAGAGAAGAGAAAGAAGGGTGAAATGTGAGGAAATTGAGGGTGAAGTTGGGTGAAAAATTTTAGTGAGAAATTTGTGTGAAGGCGGAATTACTACGGTAAATTCGGGATCTATCATGGAAAAATTATGGGGACAACTCTTAGATTTTATTGGTAATGATTTCCATCCCTCTTAAGTTTATTGGTGGATTTAGTTGATAAATATTAGTTTATATTAGCATTATTATCACACTATGATCATTCTAGAAAGATTAGTTCATATCAATTTGGAAATATTAATAGTGTTGTAATTGTACTGTATAAATAAGTTATATCTAGGAGACTGGTATTTAAGTGGACCGTTGTGACCCTTCAGTCTTTTTCGGGAACTTACTTAGAAAGGATATTGTGTTTAAAGAAATAGCTAAGTGTATTATTTCTTGAGAATATTCATGATCGGTACTATCCACGATTAACAAAGAAATAAAATAATAAATAATGGTATCAAAATTAGAATTATTATTAATAAGTAAATATTATTTTGAAGGTATTAATGAGATAAAGAATAAAGAGTTAAACACACTAAGGAACAAAGGAAGAATTCTTCAAAAGTAAGAAATATGATGTAGTGGTTAGTGGAGGCCCAACACCATGGAACTATTTTTATTATTGCATTGTATATTTCGAGGACTGTTATGAAATAATTTTTGGGAACTGTATATTTCGAGAACTTTTATGAAATAGAAATGAACAGTCATTCATGCATCATTATAGAGCTTATGAAAATGTGACATGCATTTCATGATAAATGAAAAGGAAAAAGAAGCATTTGAGGGTTTAGGAGAGAGAGTGACGGTCGTAAGTGGGAAAACCCCCGATGAAATTCTCCACTCACGTAGATATGGAGTCGGTTAGTCCACACCGACCAACAGATGTATCTCTACTCTTAGTCTTCAAATGTCAGACAAAGATTAAGTGACGATAGTGGTAACACCACTGATAGAAACCTTCACCCACGTAGAGATGGAGTCGGTTAAACCATACCAACAGATGTATCTTTTCTCTGGTAAGGAAATAAAAAGGAAGGAAAGATAAGTTCTTTTCTAGAAAATGACTGCATAAGCTTAAACATTATATTCAATTTCTTGCTGAGCGTTAGGCTCATTGTATTACCCCTGATAGATGATATCCCTAGGGAGGAGGAAGCATTACCAAATGAGATCTTGGGTTATAAACTGGGCTCGACCTAAAGAGTTATAGCTCAAGAAAAATAATTTGGTTGTTTTAAATAACTGGTTTTGATTTTGAAGATAATTTGTAAAATAATGAATAGTTGAATGGCTCTAAATGTTTTAAATGAACTTTTATTAAAATATGTTTTGAAGTTATTTCCGCTTAAATATTCTGATAAAGTTTTAACTTGCACGTTTTCAATTAAATAAAAGAAAAATTTTTAATGGCTAAAAATGAAAGTAAATAATTGGTTTTTGATTAAAGGCGGAGCATTCTAGTTGGTATCAGAGCATAACGACGTCTAATCTGATTATGTAGACTAGAGGTGGCTAACGAGCCGAGCCGAACCGGCCGAGCCTGAAAAAGTCTGGCTCGTAGAGCCTGCCGAGCTTAAAGAGCCGAGCCTAATGAGCCTGCCGAGCCTAACGAGCCAAGCTTAACGAGCCTGCCGAGCCTAACGAGCCTTCCGAGCCTAACGAGCCGATCGAGCCTAATGAGCCTTAACGAGCCGAGCCTAACGAGCTAAATGTACATAAATAATAATATCTTATATAAAGATATTATAAATTATATAATATCTTTATATTAAGATATTATGATTCTGAGCCTTAGACTTTGTCTGAGCCTCAGACTGCCTCGATTCATCATCTTCAGAGTCTGAAGATGATGAATCAAGACAACGTTGCAGCTTGCGACGATGAAACTACGACGACAAGATGGAGACGAATGCGGGCCAGAGACGATCTCGCCAGTCGCCACTGATGCGAGCGGGTGCCGACTCACAGTCTCGCGATGACGCAAGACGGAGATCACGGCTTGACAATCTCGTGACGACGCGAGAGTCGAGACCGAGACGATTGCAGCTTGCGGGACACTGGACGAAGGCGACCTCGTGACTAACGATTGCGGCCTTACATGCGACGATGCCTGGCCTGACGACGATCCATACACGAGACGACAAGCCTTCGGCCTTCGACATGAGAGGACGATCTCGTCTCGCCTTCACGCGAGTCGCGAGATCCAGAGGCCTTCATCTGCAGACTCTCCACTGGAGAGTCTCCAGTGACTGCAACTCGGGCGGGATCGGCTAAGCAACTGCCGGGCAGGCTCGCCGGGCCAGCCTGCCAGGCTCGCGAGCCCGGGCTCAGCGGGCTGCCGAGCCCGCGATTTTGGGCTCGGCTCAGCCCTCCAACCGGGCCCAGGCCGAGCCCACTCAGTTACTATAGCAAGTTGAGCGGGCGGGCTGGAGCTATCCCTAATGTAGACTGTTGATAACGCAAGACTCATCAGGGAATGCCCTTCCGATTGTAAGTAATATTTATTGTTTTATGTTGTTAGTTTAAATCACCTTAGTTCAAAAAAAATTTACACTTCCCGCATACGATATAATCAAATTCCTAATGTTTTTATAAAATATGTAGAAATAGAAAATGAGAAGAGGATTAAGAGCCAACGTACGAAACAATAACGAAAGGAACAGAGATGGCCAAGAAAACGTAATTGGTCAAGGAAATGTTGTTGGCTCTGATCAAAATGCAGCAGACCAAGGACTCGGAGGAAGTCATGAGGACACCATTAGTAGATTAACTTCCATTGTGGAACGACTTATTGATAGAGACAATGGAGGAAACGAAAATGAAAATCATCTTGCAATAGAGATCCATGAGAAAGCCGGTTAGAGAAATTTAGAAGACTCAAACCTCTCAGTTTTAACGACATTATTACTGATATTATGGGGCCTGAAGAATGGATTCTGTCTTTAGAAGATATGTTTGAATATTCAAGCATACTGGAGACTGAAAAGTTACTTGTGCTATCTATCTGTTGTTTCATGATGCTCGATTTTAGTGGGATTCCATTAAGATGGCGCATGACACCTGAACTCTAAACTAGGAGAATTTTAAGGAACTATTTTACAAGAAGTATTTTAATCCTACGACTCAAGCTCAAAAGCTGGAAGAATTCATGAGATTATGTCAAACAGGAACAGTGTCCTAGTATATACGAAATTTTGAAGCACTATCAAGATTTGCGCCTGATCTTATAAGTAAAAATGACAACAAGGTTCATCTTTTTGTACGAGGATTAAAAATGCAAATCATGAAAGGAGTAAGACTAATGGGTACTCGGGGAGTTCCTTATGCACAAGTTGTTGCAAAAGCCCTGGACGTAGAAGATATTGAGTTTTTAACAGTCAGACAATGTGAAATAAATCAAAGGAATTGGCGTAACAACCAGAACCAGCCACAACATGGTGCCCTACCTGTTAATCGTGGAGGAAAAAGGTCAATGAAGGGCAATGTACAGCAAGGAAAGGATTAATGCCCCATTGTGGGAACAAATGATAATCCACCAAACCAATGGCCTAAATGCCTGAAGTTTCACATGGGCAATGTAATGCAGGTTCGAGGTTGTGTTTCAAATGCGGGAAACCGCGACATGTGGCAAAGAACTGTCTAACTTTGCTTGGAGGACCTAGCGGCATGGCTCCACGCATTTTCCCACTGTATGGAAATGATAAAGAGGAAGAACAATCAGCAGTCGTAGCAGGTACTATCTATATTGATAATATTGCTGCTCATGCCTTATTTGATACTAGAGCTACGCACTCATTCATTTCAACTAACTTTTGTGCAAAAGTAAACTGCATTGTTAGTAGTCTTATGATGAGTGGGTATAGAGTGCTTTTACTTTCAGGAGATTATATGACATGTAGTAGTATTCTTAAAGCATATGCTATTAGTATCAACAATTGTGTTTTCCATGCCGATTTAATTATTATGGAAATGAAAGAATATGATATCATCCTGGGTATGGACTGGTTAACTCAAAACCATGCAGTTATTAACTGTCGAAGAAGGGAAGTCTGTTTTCTTCTGCTTAATGGCGAGAAACACATTTTTCAAGGGGTTAGGGAAAAAGGAAAAATGACGGTTCTAACTTTTGTGCAAAAGTAAACTACATTCCTAGTAGTCTTACGATGAGTGGGTATAGTGTGCTTTTACCTTCAAGAGATTATATGACATCTAGTAGTATTCTTAAAGCATATGCTGTTAGTATCAACGATTGTGTTTTTCATGCCGATTTAATCATTATGGAAATGAAAGGATATAATATCAACATAGGTATGGACTGGTTATCTCAGAACCATGCAGTTATTAACTATTGAAGAAGGGAAGTCTGTTTTCTTCCTCTTAGTGGCGAGAAACACATTTTTCAATAGGTTACGAAAAAAGGAAAAATGACAGTTATATCTGCGCTCAAAATATATCATCTTCTGAAAAATGGATGTGAAGGATTTCTTATTAATGTGATGGACACTACAATAGTACCAAAGGCGAAGATGTAAGAGGTTTTGGTGGTTCAAAATTTCCCGAGATTCTTTTTGGATAATCTCTATGGATTCCACTTGATCGTGAAACCAAATTTACAGTTGATTTACATTCTGACACAGATCCTATTTCGAAGAATCCATATCATATGGCACATGCAGAATTGCGTGAGTTAAAAGTGCAACTAGAGGAGTTAATTAGCAAAGGATTTATCCGTCTAAGTTTCTAACCTTGGCGAGCTCTAGTTTTATTTGTTATGAAAAAAGATGGGACGTTAAGAATGTGCATTGACTACCGTGAGCTGAACAAAGTCACAATCAAGAACAAATGCATATCGATGATTTATTTGATTAATTACAAGGTGCTTGTGTGTTCTTAAAAATTGATCTTCAATCTGTGTATTATCCATTAAAAGTCAAACCAGATGATATACCTAAAACGACATTTTCGAACAAGGTATGGACATTACGAATTCTTGGTAATGTCGTTCGGACTAACCAATACCCCTGCAGCATTCATGGATTTAATGAACCCGATCTTTAAGGATCACTTGGATAAGTACATCATCGACTTTATTGATGACATTTTGATTTATTAGAGATATGATGATGAACATCGTGATCATTTAAGGATTGCTCTATCTATCTCGGAACAACATCAATTATATGCAAAAAAAAAATTTTAATGTGAATTTTGGCTAAGTGAAGTCATTGGTGGCCAAACAACGCGAAATAAATCAAAGGCTTTGGAGAAATAATTAGAACCAGAATTGTGGTGTTCCGCTTGCAAATCGTGAAGTAAAGAGACCGGCAGGAGTTGAAATATAACATGGAAGAGACAAACGCCCCATGATTGAAACTTCTAACCAAACCAAACCATGTAAGAAATGTCACAAGAATCATTTTGGTCCATGCAAAGTCAGCTTTGGGCTTTGTTATAAATGTGGAAAGTCATGTCATATTTTACAATTTTGCCCAACATTGGATAAAAAGACTGGAGGAATAGCTCCACAAGTTTTCTCCTTATGCAGGAATGATGAGGAAGGAAACGAGGAATTAGGAAATGAAAAAAACAAAGGAAATGAGGAAATAGGAGATGAGGAAGAGATGCCAGCTGTTGTGTCAAGTACACAGGACTATTGATAAATTTGTGTTCCTATGGCTTTGTAATATTACTATTTTGAATTATGGAATCAAAATGTTTTCTTTTATCATGTCATATACTATTTCTATTAATGGTATAGTTGCATATATCTTATTCGATTCAGGAGCAACTCACTCATTTTTTTTTTCAACCAAATTTAGCACAAAAATAAATTGCCTTTCGAATTTTGCACGTTGTGCGCATAAGGTGCAATTACCCTCTGGCAACTATTTAACGGTTTGTGGTATTCTCAAAACTCAAGAGGTTGAAATTTGCAGCCACTTTTTCATGCTGATTTGATTATTATAGATCTAAAAAGATATGACATCATTCTAGGCATGGACTGGCTATCACAACACCAAGCAATTATCAACTGCAAGAAGAAAACGGTACACTTTTGCTCTCTTAATGGCAAACCACACCTTTTTCAAGGAACTAAGGACGATGGCAAGTTGGATATTATATCTGCACTCAAAGCCGACAAACTAATGACTATCACGACCTGTCCCAAATACATCATTTAGGCTTCGATTTTGACCTTATAAATTCTTGAGATGAGAATATTTATGTTATTCATTCATGGTCAATTTATGTATGATATTATCAACTGACATTAAACTTGATAACTTGATATGAGATTTCAAATTTATATGATCTGAAATATTATCAGTTTTATAAAAATTGGTGTAAATTTTTTGCTTATTTAGTAGTGATCACATGAATGAGAAAGATATTGTAGGCAATAGTATATGAGCTTATTAAGGGGTCCACAAACAACAAAGTAAAAATACATAATAATGCACAATTTCTACACTTGATGTACGGACCATACACAAGCCTAGGTACAGAGTTGGAACTCTAGACAAGTACAAACAACAAAAACATGCATAGCGGAACTCCCAGTGAAAGTACGAACATCTAGGTAAGAGTTAACACCCTACCCTACCCTGCCAAGTATGCCACTATGTTTCTATATCACTCTGTCTTTGACTTCCCTTTTCTCTTTGAGCTGTTTCTTGTATATGTAAAAAGGGACAATTCGCACTTGTAACGCTTCTTTTTTTAAATCTTATTTTCTTGAAATATTTTCACGTTGTTATTATTATTATTGTTATTTTTCTTAAAACCATCACAAATATTAAACTTGTCATTTAAATATTATTTGGAATAAAATCATACTTACGAATTTTTATTTCGGAAGACTTTATCAATAAAAATACATTTCTTGCTAAAACAACCCCCAAGTTTTACAAGTTCATTATAAAATAAATAATAAACCTCCACTTAGTATCAAGAATCCGAATACAAAATAAGATTGACATAAAACTGTTTTCAAAAATGGGTTGAGCCGTGATCCACATACCCAACAACAACTAAGTCTTCATCATGGCATACTTCCTCAACATGAACTTCTCATTTGCCATTTCAGTCGTAATATCTATACCAACAATACAAGATTCATCTATAAGTCTAAGACTCAGCAAGTAATGTTGAGATCGTGAACATGACATGTGATGACATTCTTTTTTTCTCTCGTCTTTCTTTCTTTCTTTTCCCTTTTCTTTGGTTGCTTTTCTTTCTCTTTCTTTTCATGGGTACAAGTAGGCACGGGGGTGGGCACACACCACGACGTTCCTCTCCTGTGGGAGGTCCTCTCATGTAGGAGGTCTCCTCTCATGTGGGAGATAGACATCCTCTCTTGTCGGAGTCCTCGGTTAATTTCTGTGCAATTTAATGTACAGCAACTTACCAACCCTCTGTGCTAGTCAGTCGTAACCTCATCATAGCAAGTTAATGGGTTAATGCCTCACTGGTCCTCTTCTATGGGACAACCTGTCCTCCTTACCCATTATCCTCTTTTATCCTTATGAAATGCAAACTCATGCATGAACATATCATCATAATGCAACATAAATATATCCACATCATATGCAAACATCAAACAATAGCAATAATAGATCCTCAATGCATTTTTCGTCATGAACAGAATCATCTATCATTTATAACAAATCCTCAACATACTGGAAGACAGCAACAAAAATTTCCCAAGGACAGAATATCATCAACATAGACTATAGAATCAACCCTCATCATCATAGGTAACAAAGAACCCAACAGTATATCCACATTGTACAATCCCAACCCAAAATATGCCAATAAATTGTAAAATATCCTAGTCTCATTTATCACATCCTCGATTCACAGTTAAAGCAACACAAGGAACAACAACAAATCATAACAAATTTCATCAGTAAACCGTGAACACAATGCTAACCCAACCAACAAAATACAAGTCCTCGGGTCTCATCATTGGGACTATAAGCAGAAACACAACACACAAACACAACCATGTAGTATATCCTCAAGCCATAAGATAAAACATAGAGTATCAACTAAATGCAAGTAACAGAGCAAGTCCTCAGGTCTTAGTAAAGAAACAACAAATAATAAACACACCCACACGGTAGAGTGCATATCCTCGGACCATTAGAAAACAATGGCACAAACTAAATACAACCAATAATCTACACATTCTCAATAGCTATCAACAGTCAACAAAATTGTAATGAAACAGGAAGAAAAACCCACTTAACACCTTGCATTGTAGGCAGAGAAGCCACCCACAAGCAACATTACTTACCTTAGTTAAAAATGTGGAAGAGAAGCCCTAGCTTAGCTAAGCCCTCTGGCATTGAAATCTGTCTCCTTGCAACACTCTAGAACTGGAGGTACGATAGCTGCCCCTGATAGATTTGTCCTGCTTTCCTCAAATTCTTTGTTATTTATACTCTCTGTTAGGGCGCAAAATTCACCGTTCGCAGAAGTGTTTGCTTCTGCGGATAGATACTCTTCCACCGTGTTGCACGGTTCAGAGCGCGCTCAAGCCGAAACAACAACGTTTCACCTCCCCGCACATTTTCCTTAGTCTGGCGACGTCGTCCCACTAATCGTGTGGCGGCATTCCAAACAGTGAGGAAATAATTCCTCACTGAGGAGATCTCTCCTTTTCCATCTAACGACCCGTGTTTCCTCATGCGTTCCATCTGACGGTCGAGGTTCCTCCTGCCACAAAATCTTTTTGTGTTGCGGAAGCATCATTTCTGTCATCAACGATCCGCGATAAATCCCACTTCTCCATCTGATGGTCAGGGCTTTCCCTCTACCCAATCCCAGCATTTTCTACGGATCATCATCCCTTCCGCGGTCACCATCCAGCGGCCCAAAGCAATTTGCCTCATATTCAACAGTGCATGCTTCTCCTCCCTTCCACTCTACTGCAAATCCTAAGCATTTTTCTCTTCCTACTCCAACAATTTCCTACACAGTGCCAGTAACCCACATATCCATGTTTTCTCCTAAATATTCTTGCATTTTGTCACCAAAATCTCCCCTTTCAGAATTACTAATTATCTTAATAATCCCAACTTTATTCCAACAATGTTCCTATCCGACTATTCATTCTTAAGAGTGAGATAAACAACTATAATTCCGACTAGCACTCTAAGTTACAAGACTATAAATTACATTATGAATTTCATCCATCGCCCATAAATACTATTGCATCATAAGACACTTAAGAATTTATAACTTTGCCTAAATAGTACTTTGGTCGTTACAACCCTAGCCACCAACCTATGCTATCTCATAAGAATTTAGGGTTTCACTCTCAAAGAGGATATATAGTTGATCACTTATCTACTCCATGTACCAAGACACTCCACACCTCAAAAAATAGTGAATAGGGTTTGGTGTCATTTAGTAACTTACTCATATTGACATTCATATGTTTATGCCAATATGGATAATGTGATATTATCACACCAATATGCTATCCACCATACAACGCTAGGCTTCACGAAGTCATACCGCACGACCCTTACAACGCTCCTTTTTTTAAATCTTATTTTCTTGAAATATTGTCACATTATTATTATTATTTTCTTTTTCTTAAAACCATTACAAATATTAAACTTGTCATTTAAACATCATTTGGAATAAAATCATACTTACGAATCTCTATTTCGGAAGACTTTATCAATGAAAGTACATTTCTTGCTAAAACAACCCCCAAGTTTTACAAGTTCATTATAAAATAAATAATAAACCTCTACTTAGTATCAAGAATCCAAATACAAAATAAGATTGTATAAAAATGTTTTCAAAAGTGGGTTGAGCTGTGATCCACATACCCAACAACAACTAAGTCTTTATCATGGTAGACGTCCTCAACATGAACTTCGCATTTGCCATTTCATTCATAATATCCACACCAACAATGCAAGGTTCATCTATAAGTCTAAGACTCAGCAAATAATGCTGAGATCGTGAACTTGACATGTGATGACATTATTTTTTTCTCTTGTCTTTCTTTCTTTCTTTTCCCTTTTCTTTGTTTGCTTTTCTTTCTCTTTCTTTTCGTGGGTACAAGTAGGCACAGCGGTGGGCACACACCGCGACCTTTCTCTCCTGTGGGAGGTCCTCTCATGTAGGAGGTCTCCTCTCCTGTGGGAGAGAGACATCCTCTCTTGTGGGAGTCCTCGGTTAACTGGTGTGCAATTTAATGTATAGTAACCTACCAACCCTCTGTGCTAGTCAGCTGTAACCTCATCATAGCAAGTTAATGGGCTAATGCCTCACCAGTCCTCTCCTATGGGACAACCTTTTGTCCTTACCCATTTATGTACGTTTTATCCTCTTTTATCCTTCTGAAATGTAAACTCATACATGAACATATCATCGTAATGCAACATAAATATATCCACATCATACGCAAACATCAAACAATAGCAATAACAGATCCTCAATGCCTTTTTCATCATGAACAGAATCATCTAGGATTTATAAGAAATCCTCAACATATTGGAAGACAACAACAAAAATTCTCCAAGGACAGAACATCATCAACATAGACTATAGAATCAACCCTCATCGTCATAGGTAACAAATCATAAAAAAATTCCATCAGTAAACCGTGAATACAGTGCTAACCCAACCAACAAAATACAAGTCCTCGGGTCTCATCATTAGGACTATAAGCATATACACAACACACAAACACAACACACAAACACAACCATGTTGTATATCCTCAAGCCATAAGATAAAACATAGAGTATCAACTAAATGCAAGTAACAGAGCAAGTCCTCGGGTATTAGTAAAGAAACAATAAATAATAAATACACCCACATGGCAGAGTACATATCCTCGAACCATTAGAAAACAATGGCACAAACTAAAAACAACCAATAATCTACGCATTCTCAATAGCTATCAACAATCAACAAAATCGTAATGAAACAGGAAGAACAAACACCTTGCATTGTAGGCTGAGAGGTCACCCACAAGCAACATTACTTACCTTAGTCAAAAATGTGGAAGAGAACCCCTAGTTTAGCTCGGCCCTCTAGCAGTGAAATCTGTTTCCTTGCAACACTCTAGAACTGGAGGTAAGGTACTTGTCTTTGATAGAGGAGTCTTGCTTTCCTCAAATTCTTCGTTATTTATACTCTTTGTTAGGGCGCATAATTCGCCATTCGCAAAAGCATTCGTTTCTGTAAATAGATACGCTTCCATAGTGTCGCACAGTTCAGAGCATGCTTAAACTGGAATGACAACGTTTTCACCTCGCTCGTACATTTTCCTTAGCCCAACGATGTCGTCCCACTAATCGTGCCACTGCATTCCAAACAGTGAGGACATTATTCCTCACCAAGGAGATCTCTCCTTCTCCATTTGACGCCCCGAGGTTCCTCCTGCCACATAATCTTTTTGTGCTGCGGGAGCATCATTTCTGTCATTCGACAATCCACAATAAATCCCACTTCTCCATCCAACAATCAAGGCATTACCTCTGCCCAATCCCAACATTTTTCGCGGATCATCATCCCTTTCATGGTCACCATCCCACAACCCAAAACCATCTACTCTCCTCCTTTCCACCATGTCACGGCCCCTAAGCATTTTTCTCTTCCTACTCCAACAATTTCCTGCACAGTACCAGTAACCCACATATCCATGTTTTCTCCTAAAAATTCTTGCATTTTGTCACCAAAATCTCCCCTTTTAGAATTACTAATTATCTTAATAATCCCAACATTATTCCAACAATGTTCCTATCCGACAATTCATTCTCAACAGTGAGATAACCAACTATAATTCTGACTAGCACTCTAAGTTACCAAACTATAAATTACGCTATGAATTTCATCCATTGCCCATAAATTGGCCGATAAATACTATTGCATCATAGGACACTTAAATATTTCTAACTTCACCTAAATAGTACTTCGGTCGTTACAACCCTAGCCACTAACCTATGCTATCTCATAAGAATTTAGGGTTTTGCTCTCAAAGAGGATATTTAGTTGATCACCTATCTACTCCGTGGACCAAGACACTCTACACCTTGAAAAATAGTGATTAGGGTCTGGTGTCATTTAATAACTTACCTTCCTATCTCATGGAGATTATATGTGTTTTATCATCACACAATGTAGTGATAGTGTCACAAATTATAGACGAGCTTAACAGAAACATCTGGTCTAACGGCCCGATCCTCGAAGAGGACCCAACTGGCTAGCCCAATTCTTGCTTTACAGTGGAAGACTTGAGCACAAATAAAAGCCATAGCCCACATGAAAGGAGCTTAGGTCCACATAATGATTACGTGAAATAAATAGCAATAATACAATCAAAATTGTGCATCAAATCCAAAGCCCAAACAATATCCAATCATTCTTTTATAGACCCAAATTTCATATAAAAGTCTTTATCTTGAACAAAGATAAACACTCAAAGAAATTAGAGAAATTGGGGAAATCTTCCACTGAACTGCTACTCCTGATTAGCATTTTCTTTACTTGGGATAGATAGGGTCAATGGGGTCAGTGACTAACTCAATAGAAAACTTATACTAAATGCAATGCATGTAAAAGTAGCTTTATCTTTTCTCTTCAAAACAATGATCAAAGACAATGACGTGCTTGGATTTAAAATCATTTCAATGTTTAAAGAAACCAATCCCACTGGTCATCAATGAGCATTCAGAAAATGTGGTTGTATATACAAACAACTAATTACAAAATAGCTCCATTGGGTTTTCATTGTAAAGTGAGTCTTAGTGAAAAGGGAGGATCATTCAAAGACTTCTCGGAACAAATGCACAAAAAGTGGTGACCATTTTCGGGCAACACCTCATGAGTCAAAAAGGAAAAAATGATGGTGATTCAAGGATTCAGTAGTGTCACTCGAGTTGCTAGCAAAAAATGATCTGCGACAAAACAACCTGTAACATCAATAACCAAATACACCCTAATCAAGTTTAAGGATTCAAAAGCTA
>CM039472.1:30504325-30563391 GCA_022433065.1 Begonia loranthoides | reverse complement strand
GAGAAGTTTGAACAATAGATTTGAGTTTGCAACGTTCAGACCATCCACTTTTGTGAAGGCAGTTAGTGAGTAAATTCATTTCTCTTCTCCAATTTTGAAATCAAAGTTGGCTTAGTGTTGGCTTCAGATTTGAGTTTAGAAACTCAAATCCAAGGGACATTTCTAGTTCATATTGGTAGAATTGAAGTTTATGCAGGATTATTTGTTGTTGGAAGGTGAAAAATGGGAGAAACAACATGTTTTCCATTGGCAAACAGGGCCAAAAAAATCATCCTGGTCGACCCCTGGCATGTTGATAATGCATTGGTTGATTACGGTTGACCATGGACTGCAATGGTCATCCGTAGTGGTCGACCGCAAATGTGGGTGAGGTCGACAACAACAGTGGAGGTCGACCACGAATGCGCAATAGTGAAGATTGACCGCAGCACTATTTCTGGTTGACCACAAAATTGACAGATTGTGCAAAATTGGTCCCTGGTCGATTATAAGAGGTTCCAAGTCTACCACATAATGTCAATTTGTTAAGTATTTAGAGTTGTTTAGATGTCAGTTGGGTTCCTAGTCCTGATATAGGACATTTTTCACTTATCCCTTATGGTTTATTGATGGGAATTCTTTATTTTTGATATGATCTTAGGATTGGACTAGTTCATGGACTTTGATCTAATTTTTGAAGAGACAATTGCTCTGGCTAGAAAGAAAGAATACCAAAAAGGTAGGAATTTTATACTTTATGCACAACATTGCATGACATAGTTTTCAAAACATATTTTGTGAGTTGCCACATATGAAAAACATGACGAAGACTGTTCGACAGCACTCTAGTTATTATACTATGTATATACATGAGTGGTTTTTATATTGTGATATGGTTCTAAAATGGGAATTCGAATCCTCTTGATACTTTGGACGGTCTTGATGCCAAAATACAATGAGGATACACCAATGACTCTCATATTGCATGAAGATGTTTGTTTGCACACTATGTGGAAAAATGGGAATAGAGCGATGTTGACGTGCTCCTTGGGTTTGAAACCCCTAAACCTCTTCAGGGTATGAATATATTGGGTTGTGTCTTTGTTGACTAGTTTGCTAGCAACACCTGTGAGAGGCTAGATCTTCTCATCGCACGCACTGTTCTCTCCTCCAAGATCATGAGGCATGACCATTCTAGGCTGCCTTTATGTGGTTTGTATCAGAGAAGTCCTTGTGTGACCTTCTTCTTCACAGACTTTCGTTTTGATTGAGGAAAAATGATAGAGGTTTATTTTATTATAATTGGCTATGTATCCAACTGGATTTCGATGAATTGCATCATCAGTGGCTCATGGAGCCTGTTTTGAAAATAAATCATGTTTGAAAATTATTTTAGAAGTTCATGCATGACATAGTAGTGTTTTGATCAAGGGTTTTTCAAGAAAATGAAAAAACAAGTTTTTCATGCATTGCATTTAGTATAAGTTTCCTACTGAGTTAGTCACTCATCCCAACGACCCCTCCTTCCAGATAAAGGGCAAGTCAAAGTTAGCAGCTGGGTGCAGAGGATTTCTAGCATTTTCTTTTTCTTTGAGTGCGTAGTTATATTTTCTGGTGAGGATTGTTAAATTTGGCCATGTATTAACACTTGGGTTTTTTTTGAATTTTTGTTTGGATGCACAATTTTTATTTTGGGATTATAATATTGTTTTCTTGCTATCACTACATGGACCTACGCCTATCCCGTGTGGGCTATGACTTTGATATTTGTTTGAATCTTCCGTTGCAAACCAAGTCTTGGGTTGGGTGATCTGGTTCTCTTTGAGGATTGTGTCATTCAACCGGGCATTTCTGTTAGATTGGCCTCTGGGTCATGACAAAACCTATAATAGAGCCATCCATAATGAGTCCTTATCAAAACTCAAGTGAAAAGAAAGAATGAGTCTTACATCGGGACTAGGAATTGGAATCGGAAGATAATGACACAATGAGTTGTTGCGTTTGTCTTGACCATACTATGGATGACAGATGCAATCTCCCATTCTAGAGTGAAAATAAAGTGTAGACGTCCAGTCCATGTGCAAACGCCCTGTGCAGTGGACGTTTGTGCTTGCGCATAATTCAAGCTCAAACATCCATGCTTGAGTTCACATCTAGTGCAGACGTCTCGCCCTCCCACGGATGCCAAGTCAAGACTACAGTCGCCACGGACGTCCAAATCATATCGAAGACATCTAACTCTGCATCTCAACGTAGACATTAAGGACATCCCCATGCACTTCAAGATATTCCCTTGGTCGACTGGACCCACAGTAGCGGTCGATCGGGGATGACACTTTCAACGCAAAATCACGAAGCAAATGCGCCGTTTTAATCGATTCTCACCTCAAATCAGTTTAAAATTCTGCATAAAGACTAAATCTACCCAAACATTGCAATAATAATGTTACACCCCATTTTTACTTTACTTTAAATGTTGAGATTGAAACACTTTTTCTTTTATAACACGCATAGCAAAAGACTTTTCCTATGAAAACCATTTGAGATGAAATGTAATAAAACACCATAAATAAAATTTCTTTCTTTAATTTTGTAAAGCAAACATTGTTCAAATACATTTCATAAATAAAAATCATGTACATTTTCATTTTCCCTTTCCCATTTAGCCTAGCTAGCACAAGATCCATAATGCGTAACTTCTTCATTAGTTGCTCCTTTTGTAATATCTAGGATTAAAATTAGACTAAGGATGATAATAATTGTGAATTTTGGAGCTCAAGAGATTATTTTATTCTGGAATGTAATACCCCAAATTTTGAGTTATATTAAAATTAGGATTGTCATGGAAATATGTGATGGTTATTGGAGATTTAATAGGAAATTATGGGATTTTACGATGAGATTATTATTGGCATAGGAAATATTAATTATAAGGGATGGATAAATGGTATTTTGGAAATTTTCTTAGGAGTGTTGTGTTTTATTTTGGTGAATAATTAGAAGGGGAATTAAGGATATATGGGTTATTGGCAAAATGCTGGAAATGGAGGAATAGGAAAAAAAATGCTAAGATGGAAAGGGTATTTTTGGAAAAGAAAAGAATGATTATAAAATGAAGAAGATTACAAAATAAAGAAGTTAAGAATGGTGGGGGAAAGAGCAGAAAATTTGGCGAGTTATATGGAACAGAATTGACTAAAAGAAATAAAATAAGAAAAAAGAAAGGATTAAAATAAGAGGTTACGATGGCATGGATGTGAAGTGCAAAGTGGGAGGGGTCAAGCGTGGATCAACCAGTTGCAAAATAGAAGAGGCAAAATTTGGTTTTGACGTTATACCGATTGATCCTATGATCGACCAGTAAATTTGTGTGGTGGTTGAGCATATGCTCAACCGTTCCCACGATGTTTTATGAAGAATGAGTGTTGTGCGTTGGACTGGCTGAATGTTGTTTTCAAGCGCCCATCAACCGCTTCCACACAAGTTTGAGAGAAATTGGTAATACCGAGGTGGCTGTTTCTAAAGTTTCTCTACATGTCCTTCATTTTGCGATGGCTGAATAGGATGAAGGTTAGGTGAGATTTGTAGGGGACGTGTGATGCATATTTTAGGGGATGTGTGATGTTGGAAGTTGCTGATTAAATAGACAAGAGAGAAAAGTGAGAAAGAGAGAAAGCTACTGCGAGCGAAAGGCAAAGAAGAGAAAGTGAGAGAAAGGAGCAGAAGAAGAAAAAGAAGAGTAAAGAAGAAGAGGAAGAAGGAGGAGAGTTCTTCTCCCTAGTTTTCTTGGGTCTTCAGGTGAGGAAATGTTGCTTTGTTGATTCCTTTCGATTCTTTATTTTGGGTCTACCCGATTAGCCATTTTGAGAAAAATATTGTCCTATTGATTTAAGTTCAATGCTTGGTTTTGTTTCTTCCGATAGGCGTTTTGAAGATTTTTACTCTGTGGTATGGTTTCATTCTTCATACCGGTTACTACATTTCTTAACGTTGTGGAATATATAAATATGCTCTATAACTTGGAAATGATTCCCTATTTTGATTACTACTTGGATTTGGTTCCGTTTCGATTGTCACGGTTGGGAGATTATTGATTGTTGATGGCTCTGTGGGTTGGTATAGTTCTCTATGTTATTTTCTTCCGCTTGATGAATATGTCCATAGGTTGCTAAGTTTCATTGTTGGTTGTTAAATTGTGAATGTTGGACCTGTTAGATGGTTGGTAGTGATGGTTATATATTTAATTAAATTGAAGGAATTGTGGAGGATAGTATATGTCGATTTTGAATGCTCTCTATTGTTTTGGATTATGAAATTCTGTTACGTAATAAATGAAGATTAATGGTATCAAAGTCATTAGAGATTGAGGAAGTCTTAGTTGTGCATCCAAATATATAATTATAGAATACAATTATTAATTAATAGGTTTTGTTATTGTGAAGGTGCACGGGAGTACTCGGAAAGATAAGAATTTGTAGTAAGGTTCTGTTATTGAAAATGTTACGAAAATAGTTTTAAGCATGGTTTTGAAAAGGAAACGAAAACAGAACCAAATGTGAATAAGCGTAAAGAGACATGTTCCAGCCAAGATGAGGGACAGTGTGGCCCAAATGGCTTGGTCTGGGAACAAATCCTTGAGGCATGTGTGGCCAAAGAGGACAATATGTAAAGAAACATAAATAGACGTTTTTGTGAACCAATAGGTAAAACCCGACACATAAAAAAAAACACAAATAGACGTTTTTGTAGACCAGTAGGTAAATTCTAGCACAGAAACAAAAGAAACGCAAATAGACATTTTTGTGGACCGATAGGTAAAACCCAGCACGGAAACAAAAGAAATAACAATAAAAAGGAAAAAGAAACTAAACGAGGAAATGATTTATAAAAAGAGCATAACATGTTGCATACTGTATATTTAATATCTCTTACTGAGTGTTATTTCATAGTTTAAGTCTTGTGATGTAGGCACATGCGAGAATGGGTTAAGGAGTAGTTGATGAAGAATTCACGCGCAGAACTTAGTGGCTGGCTAGGCTAAAGGTTTAAAGGTTAAAAAATGTTTTAATTTGTAAAAGTTTATTTATTGTATTCGCAATTGCTTTATTTTATTCATTTAGTCTTCCGCTGTATTTTATAAAAGGTTTTTAAGAAAATGACTTCAATTATCATCTTTAAATGGTGTTAAGAACGAAACAGTTTTCTGCTACGCAACTGATAATGAAAGAATTTAACTAAAAAGAAAAGTTTTAAATTTTACACATTTTCAAAATGACGCGTTTTAAGAAAGTAAAACCGGGTCATTACACCTTTCCTTGTTACCATACTTACCTACATCACAAGACATAATCTATAAGCCTAATACTAAGAAATGAGATGCATTATGAATCATGAGATGCTCTTTACATAAAACATTTCCATTTTTTGGCTTCCTTTCTATACTTTTTTCCTTTTTATCATTGGACACACAACTCAAAGCCTCCATCATTGGGGAAAAATCCGCAAATGCCTCTTAGTGTGGACCACATCCACCATGGCCTTTATCAATGAAGTTGAGTATCTTAAGCATTGTTCTTTGATCCTTTTTATCTTTCCTTACTTGAAAAGTTATATGCATGATAAATCATTTTCGTAACATGTCTTGAAAACTATGATGCATGAGCATGATGTGATTACATAAAATCTAACATTTCATCTATCACATCCTCAATACAACATAATCCCAAACCAAAACATGCTCAAATTAACTTAACATCTATAACATACAAATACTAAACAACATATTCTCATGTGGTCAAACATCATAACCCCACAACATGTCCTCAAAACAAGTATCCATCATCTAGATAGCCCACGATCTGGCACAAGAACATACCCTCAAAACAACAACCTAACTCTTGTGATGCAGCCAAGAAAACGCAAATAACATACATTAATTTTTTACCTTTAAATCCTTGAAGAAGTTGAGAGACAACAAGCTTTTAAAGGAACTTTCTTCTTTCTCCAAATATTACCCCTTCTTTTCTTCTAATACTCCCTCAAATTTCTCTTCTCTCCTCTTTCTCTCTTAGTTTTTCCCAATGCCCTCTTATCTCACAAGAAATAAACCATTATCCTCCCTTCTTAGCCATCCAAGCAGGAAGTGGCATTCCAATAATAATGAAGTGTCGAGTCATCCATCCATTTCCTCATTTAAATCGTGACATATCTGATGTTTCCAAGTAACTTTTCACATTCCAAGTTGACCATCCCTCAAGGTTGGGTATGAAGGATTGAAAAATAACCTAAGATGAGGGGTGAATTAAGTTTTAAAACTATTTCATGTGATATTAATGTTTTCTATCCCTAAGTGATTTATTCCTGTAACGACTTGGATTTTCATATATTTAAAAATACGTGAAATTTAAAACTTTTTCTTTTCTTTTATAAAACAATACCTGAAAACATTCTTTTTTTAATAAACATCAGAGTTCTTTTATGAAAATCGAACCGTTAAAATCCCTTTTACTTTGACTCATTACTAAAATCGTTATAACCAGCGGAAGACTTTATAATAAAATCATTTGTCTTAATTAATAATGGAAGAATAAAACCTTTTATAGCAAAAGCTTAAATCATTTATTTACAATAAATAAATAAATCGTTACTTTACATTTATAAATTTGTTTTCTCTTTACTTTCGTTTAGACTGGCCAACCACAAGACTCGCCGGTGCAAATCCATCGTCAACTGCTCATTTAATTTGTTCGTCAACTTCTTTTATACTTGTACCTACATCACAAAACTTAAACTATGAGTCTAATGCTCAGTAAGTGATAATACCTAATATGCTACATGCACATGCTGTGCCAAAAATCGTGTACAATTTCTCTTTTCGTTCTCTTTCTTTTATCTTATAGTTTTTCTCGTTTACGTACTTTCTTTTTGTTTCTGTTTCTATTCTTGTTTTTGTATCTGTTTCGATATTCGTATCTGTTTCTCTTTCCATATTATTTTCTTTACTATACTTTTCTTTTGTTTTGTTTTGTTCCTGTGCCGGGCGTGACAAACCGGACCACAAAAACCTTTGTCTTTTCTTTTGTTTTGTTCCTGTGCCGGACGTGACCAATCGGACTACAAAAACTTTCGTCTTTTCTTTATCTTTTATTCTTGTACTGGGCTTGTCCTACCAGACTACAAAAATATTTATATTTCATTAATGGTTCGCTCATGTTTCTTCTTGTTTTTCGTTTTTTCTTTTCAAAACCGTGCATAAAAATCGTTTTCGTATTCTTTTGAAAATCGTGATGCGTGATACTCATGAATGCACACAATAATTCATATGAAAGCGTAAATAAACAACAAACGTACGACTCACAGAACATGCTATAAAAACAGTAAACAACGAAACGTGCTCTTAAAAACTATAAACAACGAAACATGCTAGAAAAGCTGTAAACAACGAAACATACATCTCCTAATTTTGCGATGTAGGATCGGAAGACCAAAACACACACATATCACTTACCTCGTTTGCTTAAAGCGCTCAACACTTATTCTTTATCTTTTCCTCTTCTTTTAGTACATTCACAATTAATAACATTCAATCATTAGTTTAGTAAATTAATTAATCTTATCGCCCTTTCCTATCGTTAATTCTTATACATTACTTATTAAGGTTTCCTAAAAAAATTGTTTAATTAATTACAACTCAGTCTAATAGTTAATGTACCCAATAGTAGAATACGGAAACCCAACCAAGTGACAGAATATAATTCCAACAACAGAACATAACATCTAATTAAAATCCATAATAATCTGTTAATATTCAGTGAATCATTAAATAGTGAATCATCATAGACATTCTAACCTAACAATTTTATCCACTTATTTTCATATACAACATTCTTCTTACATGATTATAAGGCAATAACAGAGGATTAACAACTTCACGCTCCCAATCATTAGTAACCATCACCAAGCAATAACGTCAACAGAGAATCAATTCCATTGACAGATCACAATCCAAAATAGGAGCCCTTTAATCAATAGAGACTAGCAAATAGAAATCAACTTCATCTAAATAACCATCAGTAGCAAGGAAATAAAACTAGTGAACTGTCCTCAATCATTAACAGGGCAATAGTTAATCAGAAAGTTTTTCCCAACACTGCCACAGAAGCATCCAAACCAACATATCATTGATTTCTAACAATTCATTCGAACAATACTCAAAAACAAAATACCCACATCCAGAGTCCAAAATACAGGGGAAAAATCCTTCTCACCGTGAAGACCCGAGGCAGCCATCCTTCTTCTGCTTCATCCCTCGCCTTCTTCTCTTCTGTAATTGAACATTCAGAATGGGTCTTCATATTTATACACAAAGAACTAAATTTGAATGCACAACAACTTATCTCATAATCCAAGCTACAGTGGCCAAATCTTCGTCATTCGAATCTTTGAAAATAAACCTCACCCCTCTGTCGTCCTTCACCAAGAACCAGAGGATTGGATCGGTTCGGTCTGCGAACAACCAGACCAAGAGCTGCCCAACGAACCGAAGCCCCTGCCCAACCTGAATCGACCTTGCAATCCATTCCATACAAAATCTCAATGGCAAAATCAATATTCAGACCTTAAAAATCAACCGAATGCTCACCTCAGTTTGGCAAGGCGAGCACCGCAGCTCGCGATTCGTCCAATCTCGTGCCCTAGGTTCCGACGACCCGCAACGTCGCTCTGCTCGCAGCTAGCCTGGACGTCGAACAGCGCCCCCCGAGCCGACGCCGACGCTTCGTCGCTCGCCCGCTCATTCTCTCGGCCTCTCTCGATCTCTCTGTCTCCATCTCGCACTCTGTCAATCTCTCTCTTTCTCCCCCAAAATCGCAGACTACAAACTCTTCGCCCCTTTTAATTTTCCAAACCAAACCGCCTCAAAGGGAACCGGACCAGAGAACCGGTTCAGTCTCCAAATCCTATTTAATTTTCCTTTTAATCCAATCTTCCATTAACCATCAATCACATTTTAATCTAATAAATCTCCTTTTATTTTATTTTTAATTTAAATCATATTTTTACCAAATTCAATTCTTTTTAATAATTTAATTAAATCCTTCATTTATTTAAATTATTCTCAACACAATTCCAATTTTCGATTTAATTCAAATACCGCTTGATGATAAATGACGATTACGTCCTTGGTAATACTCCAATAATTATCCATTTAATTCAAATATCTTTTATTACTGTTCAATTATTTTTATTAAATTCAAATATAAAATCTGGGATATTACATTCCTCCCTCTTTATATAAATTTCGTCCTCAAAATTTAGCTAATGTAAACGCTTTCAAGCTCATCAACCAAATCATAATAATGACAAAAGAAAATTTGTAGAAATAATACTTGCATTCCATTTTTAATACTTTCTTACACTGGATCTTAATCCAAAATTCGATACAATAAATTACAGACACTGTGTAACACGCCTCACACACATACGACCTACAGATACTTTTCACTCGCATCCACTGAGATTGAAGTCACTTTGCTACAAATTTTGCTGGTTTCCTTCCTAACATTGGACAATTTTTGACCAAATGTCCAATCTCGCCGCACTTAAAACACTGTCTGGTACCAGCTTTACACTCCCCAAAGTGCTTTTTCCGACAAATAGAACATGATCCAACATGAAGAACCTTAACCAAAGTGGTATCTGACTCAATTCGCACTTGCTTGTCCTTCATATACCGATCTTTATCATCATGTGTCCTCTTAATTCCACCAGATGTACTCACATCATTCCATTCATGTAACTGAATTCTTGCAATAGAGTCGTCTTGCTTTGAGATCCGATTCTTAATTTCTTCAATGTCCAAAGCTTTTGATACTACATTCGAATAATCCACATCTTGAGGTCCTGCAATTACAACACCTTCGAGAATTTCTATCTTAAGTCATTGAACAAAGTGTTGTACCTTATGCTCATTTTTGTGCACCAGGTGCGAGGCAAACCGTGACAATGCCTTAAACTTGCGCACATAATCTGAAACTGATCCTTCTTATCGTAGCTGAGTAAATTCCACTAGTTTCCTATTCCTTGTTGAGCGGCTGAAATACTTGTTGTAGAAAATCTTCTTGAATTCTGTCTACGTCATAGCAGCCATGTCCTTGGTTATCTTAATTGAGTCCCACCAAAATCTTGCATCTTTAGTCATCATATACGCAGCACATGTTACCATTTCTTCTTCCTTTATCTTGATATATGCAAACATGTTTTCCAAAGTTCTGATCCATTCTTATGCACTGTCTGGGTCCGTAGTATCTCCATCAAACAAAGGTGGTTGTAATCGTTGTAATTTCTCCCAACTTACATCCTTTTGTTCAGTCACTCGTTGCTCAGCAACTCGATCATTTCCACGCGCAATTATTACCATAAGCTTTTCCAAGTTTTGAGATTGTCGTTCCACTAACGTTGTCAACCTATTGATTGTCTCATCCGCAACACTCGCATCGCTTTCTCGCCCAGTCATTCGTTGTCTTCTAGCCATGATACCCTTTTTTGCCATCTAAATGAATTAACTAAATATGTGTTCATTGTTATTTATCCTAAATTTTCTTCTTTTTTTTCTACTTACTTCAAAATTTTAAATTCGTTGTTTTATTCCTATATATTTCTGTGATGCATTAGGAAATTGATTTCGTATATTTATAGAGTATTAGAAATTTATAATTTCTTTGTAAATTTATTAAGATAAGGGAGTAATAATAATAGTTTTATTTTATTTTATTTTATATATTTCATTTATTTATTTTCCGTCAACTAAAATAAATACTTATGAATAATTAAAATATGTACTTACAGTTGATGAAGTATTTCCACGTCAAAGCTTGTGCTGACAGGCAGTCTACAGAACCGATTTTAAAACACAGTTGCTCTGATACCAACTGTAACGACCCGAATTTTCATACATTTAAAAATGCGTGAAATTTAAAACTTTTTCTTTTTTTTATAAAATAATACCTGAAAACATTTTTTTTAATAAACATCAGAGTTCTTTTATGAAAACCGAATCGTTAAAATCCATTTTACTTTGACTCATTACTAAAATCGTTATAACCAGCGAAAGACTTTATAATAAAATCATTTGTCTTAATTAATAACGGAAGAATAAAACCTTTTATAGTGGAAGCTTAAATCATTTATTTAAAAAGAAAATAAATAAATAAATTGTTACTTTACATTTACAAATTCGTTTTCTCTTTACTTTCGTTTAGTCTGGCCAACCACAAGACTCGTCCATGCAAATCCTTCGTCAACTGCTCATTTAATCTGTTCGTCATCTTCTTTTATACTTGTGTACCTACATCACAAAACTTAAACTATGAGCCTAATGCTCAGGAAGTGATAATACCTAATATGCTACATGCACATGCTGTGCCAAAAATCGTGTATAATTTCTCTTTTCGTTCTCTTTCTTTTATCTTATAGCTTTTCTTGTTTACGTACTTTCTTTTTGTTTCTGTTTCTATTCTTGTTTTTGTATCTGTTTCGGTATCCGTATCTGTTTTTCTTTCCATATTATTTTCTTTACTATACTTTTCTTTTGTTTTGTTTTGTTCCTGTGTCGGGCGTGACAAACTGGACCACAAAAACCTTTGTCTTTTCTTTTGTTTTGTTCCTGTGTCATGCGTGACAAACCGGACCACAGAAACTTTTGTCTTTTCTTTATCTTTTATTCTTGTACCAGACTTGTCCTACCGGACTACAAGAATATTTATCTTTCATTAATGGTTCGCTCATGTTTCTTTTTGTTTTTCGTTTTTCCTTTTCAAAAATGTGCATAAAAATCGTTTTCGTATTCTTTTGAAAATCGTGATGCGTGATACTCATGAATGCACACAACAGTTCATATGAAAGCATAAATAAATAATCAACGTGCGATTCACAGAACATGTTATAAAAACAGTAAACAACGAAACGTGCTCTTAAAAACTGTAAACAGCGAAACATGCTAGGAAAGCTGTAAACAACGAAACATACATTTCCTAATCTTGCGATGTAGGGTCCGAAGACCAAAGCACACACATATCACTTACCTTATTTGCTTAAAACGCTCAACACTTATTCTTTATCTTTTCATCTTCTTTTAGTACATTCACAATTAATAACATTTAATCATTATTTTAGTAAATTAATTAACTAATCAATCTCATCGACATTTCCTATCGTTAATCCTTATATATTACTTATTAAGGTTTCCTAAACAAAACTGTTAATTAATTACAACTCAATCTAATAATAGTTCATGTACCCAATAGTAGAATATGGAAACCCAACCAAGTGATAGAATATAATTCCAACAACAGAACATAACATCTAATTAAAATCCAAAATAATCTATCAATATTCAGTGAATCATCAAACAGTAAATCATCATAGACATTCTAACCTAACAATTTTATCCACTTATTTTCATATACAACATTCTTCTTACGTGATTATAAGGCAATAACAGAGGATTAACAACTTCACACTACCAATCATTAGCAACCATCACCAAGCAATAACGTCAACAGAGAATCAACTCCATTGACAGATCACAATCCAAAATAATCCATCAATCACCTTTGAATCTCAATTAATCCAATAAACCTCATTTTATTTTATTTTTAATTTAAATCACATTTTTACCAATTTCAATTCTTTTTAATAATTTAATTAAATCTTTCATTTAATTAAATTATTCTCAACACAATTTTAATTCCTAATTTAATTTAAATACCACTTGATGATAAATGACGATTATGTCATTAGTAATACTCTAATAATTATCCAATTAATTCAAATATCTTTAATTACTGTTCAATTATTCTTATTAAATTCAAATATAAAATCTGGGGTATTACAATTCCAACTATAAAATTAAACAATGCATACATATAAAAAGTTTAAGGGATAGAGAATGCAAACGATATTGTTCACACAGTTCGGCAAATCCGCTTACGTCTGTGCTCCAAATTTTTCGACTTGGAGATCCTTTACTCACTAAGCTCCCCAGTTAGTACTGATTGCCTTCATGGGTGCCAACCAAATCGTTACAGACTATTCTCCGGGTGTCATCCTCTGGATTGATATTTCGGGCATCAATCTATCCTTTGACTATTATGGGGCGTCACCCTAGCTTGAAGAATTTTTAGGGCATCACCCTTTACGTTTGAGTATAATAGCAGAAGTGAAAAGTACAAAGCTTCCTAACTCTCCCAAATAGCAAACTCAAGTTCGAGAGTATAGAGAGTTAGATTACACGCTCAGTATATAATTCAGAATTGAGTATTAATTTTGGTAGAGTTTCACCTCAACCGACTGTTAGAAACTAGTCGCTGTGTGTTTTGTACATTTTCGGTCGACAAAATTTTGTCTTCCTTGACCACTTATTCGACTGAAAACCTTTGGTTCCCACTATGTACAATTTTGATTGATGTCCTCGTCATCGTTGTCTACCGCTTTATCGTCCGAAACTCTTCAGAGTACTCTATATACATTTTTGGTCGTGTGTTTTGACTGTTACTTCAACCGCTACCTCGACCAAAAACTCTCGGGATAATCTATGTAGCTTTTCGACCAGACTTGTCGACCACTTCCTCGACCGCATTGTCGACCACAAAACCTAGGAGCGCACTGTCTACATTTTTAGTCGCTTCCCTCAACCCCGTCTTTGATCGAAAGACCATTTTCTTCAACAGTGCATTTTCTAGTCAACCAAAGTCTGCATGACATTCGACCTCATGCTATCCTCTGTTTTCCTAAGTCCCAAATTGATACATTTTCACTACATGGACTTAGATAAACATGTTAGCACACTTTAATATCCATTTTGAGGGTATTTCCAATGAATATACAGGTAAATATTATGATTATACAATTAAGTATAAAATCAATAAATAACTTATAATTACAATCAAAATATTCATCATCAAAACAATTGAGCCTAACACAATTTAGGTTAACAGGGTTGATCGCAAATCAACCTGAAGCTCAACTATGTCATTCTATCATAAATTCAGTCAACCACATATCTCCGTATGTTCAACCGCAAATCCACCTGAGAGTAATAGAAGTCAACATGTTCAGAATTAGGTCAACCACCACTCAAATTATAATTGACCACGAGTCTACCCGAGAGCAACACAACTTAAAATTTTCAAATTAAACCTCTATTCCTATTTCATCCTTAATTCATTCTAAATGTCAACAATTTCATATCTTTAAATCTTCATTTTTAACTCCAACAAAACAAAATCACATGAATAAATTTTGGGATATTACAAATAACTTAAGAATTTGAGTTTTGTAGTTCAAATCCAAAACCAACAAAAAACATAAACTTCCAATACGAGAACGGAGATCAAAACTTGGCTTAACCATAAAACCTCTTCACCAAAGTGTGAGCTAAGGTCATCGAGAACGCAAATCAAGTGTCAGATTGTCCTCTTTTCTTGATTTGATCTCACGTCTCTCTCTCATTCTCTCTCTATCTCTCTCTCTATCTATCTCTTTATATATATATATATATATATATATATATATATATATCTTATTTTGTGGGTGTCGCTGAATGAGAAGAAGGGAGATAAGGTTTCATTCCCCTTATAATTGAATTTTTTATTTTATTTAATATATATCACATGTAGCCACGATGCAACAAAATAGGTCAACTTCAAACACCTTGATTGAATATTATGTGAAACAATTTACATATGAAATTTATTATAACAAAATTTGTGATTTTTACAAATATACATTTAATGTTATTCATGCAATGATTATCCATTCCACTATTTAACTAATTTGTTCACATAATAAATGTCATAGAGTATTAACGTGACACTATAAAATATATTGAAAAAATATTATGTTTTGAAAAAAAAATAAAAAACAAGAATCTGTAAATAACATCGAGACATAGCTTATAAAATAAAATATACCAAAACATTTAGTATAAAAAATCCTTAAATTTGGTACCAATTTTATCAACTAAAACTATTCATAACACATGCATTCAAATATAAAGAGTTTCAATTTTCTAACCCATTTTGCAATTTCACTACATAAAACTACATCAACAAGTTGTCTCAGTTGAAGAAACATTTTTTGTGCTGAAAGTTTAATGAAATGATTGCTGGTTTTCGATCTCCGATCTCACCCATCGTCCTCTCCTTCTTCCTTGAGAATGTATCTATTTTTCTTTATTTTAATTTTAATTTTATTTCTTTTTTATTTAAACTTTAACATAATTAGTAATTTACGATTATAACCAATTTGTCTTCTAGAAAATTACCAATTTAACCATTAATTTTGTAAAAAACTACTTTAAAGTTTTATTAACATTTTAATTAAGGAGGTGACATGTGTTGACTCTCTATTGGTCAAATATTTATCTCTCACCAATAGCTAAATCAACTTGGCACAAGTCATTCTAACCTACGACTTTATGCTCTTCAATTAGCGTTATGAAATCATTAAATAACTTACCAAATTATAACTTTACCTTAATTATTTTGTAATCCAAGTATGAACTTCGAATTCACGTAACTTTTCTATTCTGAGCTCAATTCACTTATTTTTATAGTCAATGAGTTTCTTATTTTTTTCTTCTTTCTTTCTTTATCTTTTGAATGAAAATGTGAGCATGGTCTTCTCTGTTTATTGGATATCTCCTGAAACAAGAAAACAAGATATATAAACAAATATCCATGTAGAATATCCCAATCAAACAGTATGAGAATAATAATATTGATCATCTAAGCATGTTCAAATCATCATTAATAAGTTATTTAAAATTTTAATTACATTAATAACAAGTCGTTCTATTACAATGGTAGGGAATAGCACAAAACAATGGCGCTAGGTAGTTTTTAGACTACACATAACAACCTTCATCTATGCCCAGAAAATAGGACTGCAGTGCTGGGAACACGCATGGAGTGCTCACGTGTTGAGTGCCACGCTGCCCAAAGTTAGGAGTTGCAGCTCTAGTTGTACTCCTTTTTGGTGGACACGGCTTTATGCAATTTTGGGCATATTTTTAGGACTTTTTCTATACATCTCTTAGTTTGATTCTATCTCTCTTGTAAGATTCAACATAAAATTTGAGAGTTTTACAAAGAACTAGCCTATCTACAACTATAAGCATCAAGCATTTAAATGTTTGATTTGATTATGAGGGTATGAGTGTTAGTAGTATCATGAGATAGACTACCAGTTGTGGTAGAACTTTATTCAGTTGTGCATCATATTACTTTTAATACCTTATTTTGAGATGTTTTCCAACCATTTATGATATCCCTTATCACATATGTTTGTTTTAGCATTTTTATTTTGTGCATGCTTTTTATTATTTTATATACATACAAGTCATGGATATCGGGTTTGTTTAACCTAAGAATGTGGTCATTGTTTGTTGTACACATACAAATCGTTTGAGTATGTGTTTGCACGTTAGGCGAACATGTTATGGCGTAATTTACAATGTCATGTCTTTGAGTGAAAATCCCAAAACATGATATGGTTATTGTTGTTAAGTTACAATCTTTTTTTGTGATTTATTTTTCCCTCTCATGCCTATGACACTGATGTTTAAAGTTTGTTTTTGACTTTCTTTTCACTTATAGTATTTCTATTTTGATTGTGGTAAAACTATTTTATTATTTACCATAATTTTCTTGTGTCTCCTAATGATTTATTGAGAGTGCTTCCTATTATTGTTTTTGTCCCTATGCTTGCACAACTTGTTTTAAAACACTAGATGCAGCACTTGAAATCCCTGATTAAGTATAATCAGCTCATGCTAAAATTACTACCTATTTTTCAGACCTTAGAAATAGGAATTCATGGAAACTATTTCAGTAAATTGGACCTTATTTCAGTTTATCTTTTAAAGTGTTTTTTTATGGTGAGACTTAGTCATACTTTCTCATTTTAGTCTTTGATTTTCTTTGGAATTATGTATATAATTTTATCATGGTGTGTTTACATTGTTGTATATACTATTTCTTTTGAATTTATATTGCGATGTTATCAAGATGTTCCTGTTGGATCAATGTTAATTAAACCTAATACTTTTGGGACTGAGCTTCTCTAATAATTATTTGGTTTCTAAATCTTCAGCTACGAGCAATTCGATTTTAATAAGGATCTTTTGGTGGTGAGCACCCAAGCCTTCAAGTCGAGCATACCTGCAGACATCCATGACATTTGAGGAGAAACTATTTAATAAATCTTTGGCTTACACCTCCTAACTCAGTAGCGACACAGACTACTACATCAGGTCTAGCTACATGTTTATGCAGTTGGAGTTTCTGAGGCCTATTATTAAACTAGACAAGTCATTGCAGACGATACTACTATTCTCTTTCATTTTACAGTAAATGTGTTGTTTGACATTGGTGCAACACACTCGATTTTTTCCATACTACTTGCAATTGTGTTGGAGTTAGTGGTAGAAAAGTTTCAACCTCCGTCACTGTTGAAGACATCATGGAATGTAGATAGTGAGGTGTCCCTTATTTGTTGCTCTATGTATGGGATAATTTAGGATTACAAGTCGCTAACAATTTTAATAATTCTACCTATAGATCAGTTTGATGTGATCTTAGGAATGGACTGATTGAACAAATATAGAACAATAATTGTAATACCCAGAATTAAGATGGGGCTAAGGATAATAGTAATTGTGAGTTATTGGGGATTTTGGAGTGATTTTATTATGAATTATATTACCCCAAAAATAAAATTTGTAAACGTAATAAGTTTGGGATATAATGGTACCGATTATTGAAATGGGTTAAAGATTTATTATGTGATTATGGAGTAAATTATAAGTTGTTGAGGAGTTGGATAAGGATTAATTCGGAATAAATTAAAAGGAGATTAAGTAAATCAAAGAATTAATTGAATAAAAGAGAAATTGAAAGTAAAAAGGGAGGAAGGAAACATTAGGGTTTTGGGCAAGGAAGGCAGAGGCGAAATCACGTTTGACCGGTCGATATCATATCGACTGGGAATTACCTGTGGATAGGAGTATTGACCTATACCATGCTGTTTTCTGAAAAATCCGTTAGAAACATTGCAGCGGCTGACGCCCAATATCAGTCGAGAATTAATGGTCGATAGTAATGTCGACCGCTCCCCCGTGATTTTTTCAGAAGTTGTGAATCCAGAGACCCAATTTCTTTTGTGATTCTCCCTCGTGTTATACTTTAAAGATGGCAATCCTTAAGAGTGATTAGGTGAGATAAATTGGGATGTGATATGCGTATTTAGGAAGCCTCTTCTTATGAAAATAAAAAAATAAATAGAAGGAAATAGAGAGAGGGAGAGTTTCTCTCTAGAGAAAATAACAGAGAGGGATAGAGGAAGAAAAGAGAAAAGACAGAGAGATAAGAGGGGAAACTCTCTCTGGAAAATTGGAAGGCCGAGAGATTCTGTGAAGTAATCAGAGGAGAAGAGAGAAAGAGAAAGTGAGCTGTTCACAAAGGAGAAGAAGAAAAGGAAATTGCAAAGAAGGAAAAATGAGGGGTGGAGTTCCTTGCTCCTCGGATCTTCTTGGATTCTGCAGGCAAAAATATTTCCTTCATTCTTTTTATGGATTTATGTGAAGATTATACTGCAAAGAACTGATGGGTCATAAATGTGATGCATTGCCGTTAATTTTGGTCATGGTTGAAGAGTGTGTTCTGTATTCCCTGCTTAATGGTTTTATTGAAGAGGGTAATATGTTAAATGTGATTTAACTAGTGCTTTGATGAATGCTCTGTTAGTTGAGGAATTGATGCTTGGTCATGGGATTGTTTTTGGATGGTTGTGTTTATGCTGCTTGTTGTGTTCGAATTATAATAAACAATGAAGTGAAGAAAAATATGGAGAATAAGATTTTATGGTTTAATTCGTTTACTGCCTTGTTGGACATCATTGAAGATATTGTTATTAGACGTTGAGGAATATGTGTATGCTTTGTTAATGGATGTCTAGTTCCCTGTTTTAATTGCTGCTTGGGTTATGGGTGTTCTGGATGGAATGTACTCTGTGAATGGAAATAGTTCCCTATTGTGTTTACAACTTTAATATGTATGCTATATTGGTTGAGGACCTTAATGCCGTTAGTTATATGTGAATATGATGATCTGTGAATTGAGGAATAATAGTGGTGAAACTATTAAGATTTAGGAGTTATTGAAATAAGATGAGGATGTATATTCTGCAGCATTGGTAAATAATAAATAGTGAAGTTAGAGACAGGTGGAATAGGATTATAATAAATGTTATTTATTGTGAAAGTACCAGAAAGGAAGGAGGAAAAATTGCTAAAGCACGTAATGGATGACAGGTAAGTTGATATTGTATATGTTTTAGTCTTCAGGCCCTACATCGCAAGAATTAGGGTTGTTTGCTGACTGTGTTTATTAGAAACAGGTTCAGTTATTGATTATGCTATTGTTCAAGGATATTACTATAGATCGAGGATGTATTGTTGCATGATGTTGTGTTTATTAGAAATAGGTTCTTTTAATGATATATTTATTAGATTTTAAATTATATTAATAATGATCACGCTTGAGGATTACAGGATGTTTATAATGATAAGGTTTCGAGGATTTTACTGATGATATAAACACTGTATGTATTCACGAACATCATGTATCATGGTTTTTAAAACAATACGAAAATAATTTTTATGCATGATTTTGGAAAGGAAACAGACATGAAATGTAATGAAATGGGTTATGTGGACCAGTAAGTAAAACCCAACACATAACGAAAGAAATAAACGTAAATGGGTATGACGAGACGTAAGGTTGGGTTGGTCGCTCTTCCTCGTCAAGTTTAGACATCTCTAATGCTGTCAGGTCAAGATAAATATAAAGGGTCATTTCGAGGTGTGAGGCAAAGTGAGCCGATGTTCCTCGTCAAGTTTAGACATCTCCAACGCACGTCAAGATAAAACAAAGTTAAGATCAAAAAAATGAAAAATAAAGGAAAGATAAAGAGAAATAAGAAACAGAAAATAGAAACTGCATATGGTTTTTAAAAGCTGCATGGCACCTACATTTTAGATTTTATTTTATGTCACTTATTAAGCATTAGGCTCATTAGTTAAAGTCTTATTAATGTTGGTACGTAGAAGAACATATTAAGAAGCAGTTGATGAAGGAATTGCATGCGCGGATCTTGTGGCTGGCTAAGCTAAAGGATTAAAGAAAGGAAAATGATTTGTAAAATATTTTGTAAAGTTATTTATTTGTAAAAGAAAGAATTGTATTTACTTCTGCTAAGATTTGTAAATGAGTTTTATGAAAGAAAAATCTTCTGCTGTTTTAAAAAAGGAAAAGTTTTAAATTTTACATATTTAAAAAAAAAAAACCGAGTCATTACAATAATTGATTGTTACACAGAGTGTAATTCTGTGGATAGAGCGTAAATCTTCAGATAGAAAGTAAAGAACTTACTATTAACGATAATTGACTCTCACTTGAATTGACACATGAAACAAAGATTGGTGGAATCATATAATGAATTTTATAAGTCTAGTAAGAATTCTAATGTGAAGATTATCTAAACCAAGATGATATGACATCTAATTATGTACTAACCATCTACATGATTATTCCTTACAACTTTAATCTATTTTTATATCATGTCAAAAGAAGTCTATATGTCATGATTTATGCTCCTCAGTTCTCACTTGAGCATCTATTTTTGATCCATCAAAAGTTTTGATTTGAGTTACTTCTCATGCATTGTGTTGGTGTTACACATGAATAATGTATTATCCACTAATTCAATTGACCTACTTCCAAAGCTAATATCTATCTTAGGTAGTTTATTTTGTTACTTTAAAATGATTTTGAATTCTAAGCACGATAACTAATTCAAATAGGACAAGTCCAATTACTATAGTTCAATTTATTTTATAAAAAAAAATGTGGCAAGAAAGCTTGAAGGAGCCCTCAAGAAACAAGGATGAATGAATGTCAAAGAACGTTATCATGTGGAATCATATTAAGTTTAAATTGGAGTTGAAGAAAGTTACAACTAAAGAGGTCTTTGAAGTGAAGTAATACTTAGTTATTTATTTGTTTAATAAAATTTTGTGTAACACTCGATTAGGGTTTTGTTCTAGAGCGATTAAGAGTTTTCGTAAGGTTACTTTTGTAATTTTGTTTTGATCTTTTAAACCTTAATTTTAAAGAAGCTATTTCAGCTCGCCTAATGGTTTTTTCCTCATCTATTTTGAATCACAAAAACTACAGAGCTTTTGCCTCTTTTCATTTGTTATACGCAAGAAAAAACCCACAATTCGTTTGATTATTCTCAATCGTCGATTTGTGTCTAGGTTTCTAATTCTAGTTAGATTAGTAATCAATTTTATTGCAGCTTCCTCTCTTCATTCATGGAGTGAAATCATTGTGAAGTTGTTGAAGCTCACAAATTATCAAGGTGGAGTGTCGTCTTCTTTGGAAAAGATTGCCTTGAAATAGGAAGTTGTCAATTTTAGCGGCTTTCTGACAAATTTGTCGGTTCATGTTTCATTTGATATTTCTTCATTTTTAATTGTGAGAATTCACTCTTGGTAAATTAAGAGTGATTATTTTTTTTGAAGAGAAGACATTAGAGTTCCAGAATTCGAAGGTTAGGATTGAGAATTTTTTGAGTTCCTTCGGAGCATTGGCGAAACGTAGAATCAAGTTCGCAACTTTGTTCATGTTTGGTCACCCACAAGTTGATCATTGGTCTTTTGCCCATTGAATAGAGTCAATGTTAAAAGGCTTTGCTCAACTGCTTTTGTCTATCTAGTCAACCGCAAATTATCCAGAAACCAGTGTTTTGAGCTGGGTTGTTTCCGATCGTCCTCCATCCTAGCCTTTGGTCGACTGAACTTTCCAAATTCAAACTGAAGCATGTCATTATAATTAGAGCCTCTCCTAATTTTAGTACAAAAATTAATAATTTTTATGCAGAAAGCCAACAAATTTAGTTGCATCACCAATTGTTACCTTAAAATATATACTATTATACCTATTTTTAGTTTAAAAATATACTATCAATTAATTAGTCAATTTCTTTCCTCAACTCATCTCATACAAAAGACAAGCTAATGTAATTGCTCAACTAGCTCATTATTGCTAACTAATGGTTTATTTAACATTTTCAATCACAATTTATTGTCCTAATATGATTAAAAAAGTTAATTCTATTCTAGGTTATTACACATTGAATGTTCTCGACCGGAAGTGAGATAAAATTACTATAGATTTTTGTGACCATGTTATCGAGTACCATGTAGAGACATGATGTAGCATGAGTTATTATGATCAGTTGACGAAATTTGCACACTTTATTTTAATGAGAACAAAGTACTCACTATCAAAGTTTAGTAACTTTATGTGGGGAAAATTGTTCATCTACATGTTGTCCTTCCATTAGAGTGTCTGATAGAAATTGGTAGTTTACGTTGAAATTTTGGAAAGCTCTACTAAAAGCACTAGAAATTGTTTTAAAGATCAATACAACACACCATTTTCAAACTGATGAATAATTATATAAAATGATTCAAATTTTGGAGGACATGTTGATGACAGTATGATCAATCATCTGTCATTCATAAATTCAAATCCTAAAGTATTTAAGAGAAAACTCAAATTATTAAGAACTAGTTAAAGACAATTTGTAATAGACAAAAAAAGTTATGAGCGCCTCAAGAGAAGGAATGTTGAGGTTGGTGCTCGAGACTTTTGTTTCTATGAAAATGAAGACATGCGATTCTCTCTTTTTTTGTCTATTTATTTTATTGCCTAATTTGAATATGAGTGGGCGTTGGATGAGGTCTGATCTGACAAACTGTGCAAATAATGGCCAGCTAATAAACAGAAATTGAAGGAGAGATGGCAGAAAATGGTAAATCACAAGTGGGTGTGGCTTTCATAAAATTGTCGCAACGTGTTATGCACACCATTCATTCCTTCATAGCTAACTTTTAAAACACTTACAGGTGTTTAAAATGAATGAAAGTTGGCTTTAAAATGGCAACCACTTCTTGTAATACTATCCAATGGGATCTTAACCCATGTGGGCGTGGGGTTCAAGAGTTGGTTATTATTAAACTTATTAAATAAATGTTACCATGTGTGGTCCATCGTATATCATCTGTAGGAGTCCCAAAGACCAAAAAATAGATAGAGGATCAAACGAAAACAAACTTGATTTCACAAGTGAGAGGAAATTTTTACAAGAGAAAATAGGATTGTCGATAATAGTCGGGGTGTCCTATAATCTCGCAAACACACCTATATATAGACTATAATAGAATCTATGCTGAGCTAAGGGCTTAAGTATAAGTCAGAATTATTAAGGTCGGGTGCTCATTGGGCCCCATCATCACCTTTAATAATTCAGCTTTTACAAAGAGATTCCTTGAGATAGGATAACGAAGTGCAGAAAGTAGATTCTTCTGCTTTAGGTATTATTGCATATTGCCCACCACACAAACCACGGGCGAATATGGTTTTATTGGGTCCACACGCTTTTAAACGTCATGGCTTAGGTCACATGGGAGCGGCTTCATGTCCACTGACTTCTAGGAAGTGGAGTATGACTGCTGTAACTTCTTCTTCCTCCATTTTAATGTGCTGGAGCCATAGTCCCCAATAGTTGTCCTTGGTTGCTCTGAATGAACAGAAGAGGGTCCGGAGTGATAGGACTTCTTATAATTTATTGAGGCTGGTGATGGCTTCTTGGAACTGTTGTTCTCTGAGTTGTATAACTCGTTGTTTAACTCAGTGCATTTCATCGAGTGACATTGGGAGGGAAGAGTAGCTGATGAGTTGTCATATTTCTTTAGCTCGATCAACCTGTATATTAGGTCGTTGACTTCGTCCTGCCATATAGCGTTTGTTTGACATTGTTCGATCGCTGTGATGACAGCTGCTGCTTCTGTAACAACCTTTAAAACATTGATCCATTTTGCGCTGAAATATTGCAGGTGCATTTATAAGACCGTAGGGCATGACTAGCCATTCGTACAACCCTTGTGGAACTATGAATGCAGTCCACGGGATACTTTCTTCTGCCATTGCAACTTGGTGGAATACACTTTTCAAGTCGAACTTAAAGTAGATCTTGCTTTTTCCTACTCTTTGGATTATAGTATTGATTCCAGGCAGTGAGTATTGGTCTTTATGTGTATTGTCATTGAGGGTACGGTAGTTGTATACCATTCTTTCTTTCCCTCTGACTTCTGCTCCAGTGATTGGATCAATTGAGGTGCCCGAATTTACTATCATAGCCATGGTTCTGTGTTTGCTGGAACTGGGCCTGATGACTTTTAATTGTAGTAGGGCTTCCACATGTTTTTGAAAAGAATCACTCATGGAGGGAGTGACGTGTTTAAAAGGCTTATCTTGCACTGTGATGTCAGGATTTATTATCTCAAGCCTGCAGATCACTTGGTTCTTAGTCCAGTGCTCAAGAGGATTTTCTCCAATATACCCTTGAAGTTTCAGTTCTTCCATTTCCTTATGAAATTTATACGGAAAGGCTTCATTAGTAATTATTGAAGAAGAACATACCATTTCATTGAGATTGATGCATAATGCTTCTTGTTGAATCATTTTCTCAATTGGGTGCTGTTCTGATTCGTCCTCTTGAATTTCTGTAGCAATATTAGCAACTTCTGGACTTGTCTCTATTGTAGTGATTGTTTTGTAGAAGGTGATGATTCTTCCTTCTATTTGTAGCCCTCCTTGCATTGCTCGTATAAAATTGCATCCGAGCAGCATCTGTATACCGTCATCTAGGATCTTCATTGGAAAGCAATAGGTGAATCGAATTCTGAAAGAGTTTTCTTCTATGACCATTGTGCCAGATTTTAATTTCTTCTTTGCTTCCTGTGTTCAATTTATTCCATCAAATTTGACGGTGTAAGGACTATCCTCAGTAGCCTCTAGTTGGATAGAGTTAATATCTAGACAGCATACCGTTGCTCCTATGTCTAGAATTGCTCTTAAGGAAAAGGGTTTTACTCCTCGGATGTTGAATTTGATCATCATGTTGTAAAGCCTATTAATGGTTTTCTTTGATGTTCCACTTGCAGCTTTGCAGGTGAGATCAACCCATACTAAGGCGTTTTCTTCTGTTGAACCAAACCCTTTTTCACCTCTTTCAGTCTCTGGTACTTCGTTGACTTCTTTGACTCTTATGGCTCCATTGTAACGTTCGAGGATTAGTTGCGCTATCCTATCACCATGTTTGACTGAATATGAATTATCAGAATGGTTAAATAGAATAACTTTAATTACCCCGGTGTAATCAGGATCAATTACTCCAGCTCCAACTGTGACTGAGTGGTTTAGAGCTAATCCTGATCTGGAGGCTATTCTTCCATGTGTAGAGTCAGGCATTTGAATGCTGCTTCCAATAGAAATGTCGGTTCTGCCTTGAGGAGGTACTTCTTTATCTTGATCTGCGAACAGATCATAGCCGACTGATCATAATGTTGATTTCCTGGGTATTAAGCATGTTTCACTTCTTCTTTTGATCAACAATTCTTGCATCTGGAATTCATCATCCTGATTTGATGTTGACCCTTCTTTTAGTCTGGATTCTTCTTCATACATTAATGGTAGTTCGTTAAACTCCTTCTCCAATGTTTCTTCTAAGGCTTTGTGCAACCTTTGATTTTCATTGGATAGATGTATGATGTAGCCCATCAGTTCTTGTATAAAGATGTCTTTACTTTGATAATCCCAAAATTCTGATGGTTCTGTTATAATTTCCTGCTCAAAATAGTGTTTTGAGCATAGTGGGCATGTAGTAATTCTGCATTTTGTACAGTGGCTTCTCATCCTTTTCACGGTTGGTTCTTTGCATGCAAAGCAGAATTTGTATTGTTCTTCGAGCTCTGTATTGAATTGCCATTGGTGCTGGCATTCCTCTTGAACCTGTGGGAGACTTATCTGCTTTCTCCATCCGTAAGGGCTTCCTAAGACAAAGGCAGTCTCTTTATAAGGGATGTCTGCCAAGATTGTCCTAACCGCTTGGGTTGTTTCTTCACCTTCCGAAAGACTGCATATAGCATCACTTAGATCTTCATCCATATCTACTGAGATGACATCCCAGTCGGTGGGTAGATCTATGTTTTCTATGATTGCAGCACGGTGAATATTGCCCATTTTGTTCTTGCACTCTTTTGCAAAATGTCCATATTCTCCGCATATATAACATTTGCACTTTTTTTGCTTATCTTGATTCTTTTTCTTGAATACTCTGACATGAGAATTGTGAGGTTTACATTGATAGGTCTTTGATTTTCTAAGTCTGTATTTCTTTCTTTGTTGATAGTAACCAGGAATAGATACTTCCTTGCAGAAGTCCAAATCTTTAAGACTCCTTTTTGGTATCAGAGCCTTATTAAGTCTCAATCTTCATACTTGAAGAACTTAACGGGATCCAACAGGTATTATGGAATTCTAAGTTAATTTTCTAGTTGATTAGCTGATGTTGTTTACCATTGAGTTCTTAATGCAAAACTTTTAAGATGATTAGATATTTAGTTGATTTTATTTCTTGTGAGAGACTACTTAGTCTTATGCCAGGAGTTTAAAGATTATAACTACCCGTGATGAGAAGGGGAAATAAATAATTGCGATTCCAACGGTACAGAGAGGGTGAGTGAAGCAAGAAATAGAATTAATTGAATAATAATTCCCTTAAATGTCTGATAGATTTGAATAATCTATAAAACAATGGTATTCAACTAGGCGAAGTCAGCTATAATACTTAAATCTTGAATTTACTAAGCTTGTTTTTACCTCTGAGGATTCAAACCCCTGTTTTGTTCCAGACAAGCATTCAAGTCACAGTATTTCTAGAAAACCTATTGAAAATACTATACTAGATCTGTCATTTTTAGTATCTCAGAATATAGAATATATTCATAATCAAATAGCTCTGTTATCTAAAGTGATACTAAAGCATTTCCATCAACTCGAGGAATATCATCCTGGTGGAACAAGAGAAGTTGAGTAAACGACTTACTCGCTAGAAGAGGTAGTAGAAAAGCTCCTATTATTAAGGGAAGAAAATCACCCCCTTACAAAGCAAGAACTCAGTTCTTTGGTGCAAGAAATAACGGAGCAACCGAAAACGATCGAGAAAGAAGCACTCTCTCTCTTAGCGGACTTAAAAACAGAAAGCACAAAATTACAAAAGGCAGTTCTCCAAACGCAAAAGTTCTTTACAGGTTGATGAGTTGGCAAAGAACAACTGAATCAAGCCAATACACCTCTGCCGTCAAAGCCATTGAAAACATCGAGGAACTAGCCATTGGATTTCAAAAACCATATGAGGTCAACAAGATAGTCCCCTCAGCACTATCCACTTTAATAAAACAGAATAACACGCAAATCCAGTTGTTGTGTAATATCAAAGCCGATACTGAAGAAATCCTGCAAACGCTAAAGCAAAACGTTGATTTCCTAAAGAAACAAAAGGAAACAGACGTTAGCCAGCAAATAGACAGCTTAACAAAACAGCTTTCTAGTCTTCAGATATCAACCAGCAGAGAAACTTCAAAAGCAAAATCTACAGTAAAACAGAAGCTGTATTATTTTACTGATCCAAGGAAAACCTTTGAAGAAGTCAAGAAGCGTGATCTCAAAAGATGAGCGCAACACAAACAATGACAGAGGAACTAAGGCCTTCCGTCTATGAAGACCAGATCCGTTCCTATCGAAGAATGCAAAGGTTATGACATAATATCACCCAAAGACTTCAAAATACAGGAAATATTATTCTAGAAAATCTGCTAGATCCACAAGAGCATATTCAACTATCTCAAAGACAAAGAGCAAGCCTAGTACCTGCTGAAATCCTTTATGGATCACACAACAGAACAGTTCATCACAGAGTATATCAACATTACTCTGAGCAGCGTCTACTTATTACTAATGGTAGACAGATGGACTTATCATTCCTGGAAGAATCTAGCTATCAAAGGCTATAACGTGAGTAGCTTGGACATATCCACTTAGGCATCATAATGATCCGAGTACAAACTTTACATCGACCTGCAACTAGGATTCGATGTTTAGTAGTATTTCGTGACACGAGGTGGACAGACGATAGATCTATCATCGGTACCATGGAAATGGACTTGACCACAGGAAAGCAGTTAGTATATCTAGTCTCTAATTTCATGGTCAGGCTCCAGGACTTTTACAATTACTTTCAATTGGCAATCCAGACAACTGGATATGATAACTGGGAAGGAGGAGAAAGCAACCTTCTTATCACACACTCCTTAATCGGGAGATTAACAAATATCAGTTTTGCCAACTTTCAGTTAAATGCCGACAACGTTCTAAGCAATCTGGCATCAAGGGCAATTCAAGCTATTCTAGGACAACAATATTCTGCAGCCCTAACACAGAATACTCTATGGAATCTAAGGCCCACAACAAATAGGCCTACAGCAGCCCCTACAAATTTTTATTCAAGAACAAGATCGGATGGAGCAATCTCAATGAGATTTCAAAACTATCAAGATGTTCCTACAAGACCATCAGTAAACCTAAACAATGAAGATACTGAGGATGCTGATGAGGAAAAAATTCAAGAATTCGCGGGAGTATTATCCATTTCTGGAAATGATTATCCAGAATATGATACTCTAGAAGATTATCAAGAACCGGAGCTAATACATTTACAACAAAAGTACTCAAATTCAACATGGGATACACTGGGCCAAAATAGCGGAAAATACAACTATTATGTTCGCTATACTGCACCCGCATGGTCAACGCAGACATCAATCGCAAGTACTTCAGTACAAGAACCTCCGGATTCTATGACAAAATTCTACAACTCTGCAGAACCCCAATGGGATCATTCCTCTGACGACGAATTCTTAAATCCGTTCGGTTTGGAAGGTGGTGGGGAAGAGAGTTACTTCTTTTCCACAACCAAAGATGAACTGGAAGAAGCAGAAATCCATTATGCGTTGATGAATAAACTAGAAATAGAGGATTATGCAACGAATTTAGGCTATCTTGTACAGCTAAAGAAGTTAGAAGAACAAGTACAGAAGCTGGAAATAGGAGCAGTCTCGTCCTCAATAACATCCACTTATAAGCCACCACAAGATTCAATGATGGGACAACCTATGAATCCCCCAACAACAAATAGGTATGACTCACAACTACAATCTTGTTTTAATACAGACAAGATAAAAGGAAGAGTCAAAGATTTTGGAAAATTCTATAGTGGACAGTGGAATTTACCCCAGGCTTAACAACAAACTTGAGAACTATTGGTTCTCCCAAATGAAATTGGATTATAGAATGATGTTATATCCAGATGGGAAACAATTACACTCAATCTGGTCAATGAAAAGGCCTGGGTGGACAATCAAACAAAGGTAAATTATATTGAAAATTTGCTTAGAGAAATAGAGAAAAAGAGATGGATCCAATGGAGAATGGCTTACCCTGAGGACTATGCCTGTTTAGTAAGCATTGCAGATGAAACTCAAAATTTCCTCTCACAAATCAGGAGGATATTCTTGCTTGAGGATCCCACTCAAGGCTCAACGAAAGAATAGAACAGAGCCTACAGAGATCTGGATAGGTTGACATGTGATAATGTCAAAGACCTATTCAGATACATGAATGATTTCAAAAAACCAGCAGCGAAGTCAGGAAAAATGTATACTTCTCTAGAGATATCGGAGAAATTCACAAGAAAGATGCCACCACTAATAGGAAATTAAATCGAGCGAGCATTTCTAGAAAAATTCCCTAGAGCTATTGTTGGTGTATTCCCACGAATACACTTCGCATACCAATACTTGGCAGAACTATGTACTAAAGCCTCATTCCAAAGGAGTCTTAAAGACTTGGACTTCTGCAAGGAAGTGCCTATTCCTGGTTACTATCAACAAAGAAAGAAATGCGGACTCAGAAAATCAAAGACCTATCAAGGTAAACCTCACAATTCTCATGTTATGCAGCCAAATTGACTTGTAGAATGTAGAATATGAATTTGAGTTTAACAAATTGTTAACTTTTTGTGGTATAAATAAATTTTTCATTGAGAAATTAAAAATTATGTGAAGCCTTTTCATGAATTGTTGTGGTTTAGATTGACGTTGCAACTGTAGTTTGGTATGAAGCCACTGCGGTGTTTTGACACACCACTACGGTGTCTCAAACTACAGTAGTTTATTGAGACACTGCTGCAGCTTCAACCTAAACTGAAACGTTCTACTGAAAATTATATAAATTCACCGAGGAATCCTCATGATTTTTTCAGACAATTTGTCAGCGATTAGCGAACCCTAGGGAATTCTAAGAGTTGAAGTGAACCGCATTTTGGCAAATTTGAAGAATGTCTTGAAAAGCAAATGGCGTCTTGGAGTGTTGAAGAATCTGTTATTAACTGTCAAGTTGAAGTGGGGGCCACAGCCACATTTTTTGCCAATCTAGTACGTGAAATTGGAGATGAAGCTGCAATAGTGTTGCACTCCGTCTCAGCAAATCTACACGAGCACGATGAGGTGGACCTCCGTTCATTATGTCAATCCACTAGCGATGAAGACATGGACATGGCCGAGAGTAGGCCTAGACTCCCAACACAAGCAGAAGGCAGCTTCGCTGGTATTGGCCTTGGCAAAAAATATAGTTCAATGAATAAAATAAGAGAAGAAATTGTCGATCATGCATTGCAAAGTGGGTACGGGATAAAATTCACCCACAGTGACACACATCGGTTGAGGGCTGCATGCCAGGAAGGATGCACGTGGCGCTTGCACGCCTAAAATTTCTACAACGAAGTTCCAAATAAAGTTCTACAACGACGTTTACACTTGCTCGAGAAAGATGGAAAGTCATCACGCCTCTGCCAAATGGGTGTCAGCGCATTACTTGGACAGATTTAGAAGATGACCCTGCGGAACTGTGGTAGACCGGTTATTTATTTGGACAGTTGCCACTTGAAGGGAGCGACTCCGGGCCAGCTTCTCCCTGCTGTCACCATCGACGGGAACGATGGAATGTATCCGATTGCTGTAGCAGTGGTTGAAGCAAAAAAAGGGCTTCTTAGAGCTGGTTTATGGAATTGTTCCTAGCAATGGATGGACAATCATTTCTGACCGACAAAAGGTGCTGTTGATTGCTTTTGCCTACTGTGTTTATGTTATGCATTTTGTAGCAATGTCTGACTCATACTATGAATCTTTGTAGAGGCTAGTGCCAGCTGTCAGAGAGGTGGCAGGGTGAGCAGATCATCGGTTTTGCATCTGACACCTGTATGGAAATTTTCAAAAATAATTTAAAGGCAGGTTGTTCAAGGATGCAATGTGGGCCGCATCTAGAGCCACAACAGTGAGACAGTTGAGAGAGAGATGGTGAAGTTATTTTTGCTTGACCCAGCGGCCCACAACTATCTACGAGGAATAGATGTGAGATGTTGGGCCAAACATGTCTTCTGCTCTATCCCCAAATGCGACCTAAGCCTCAACAACCTCAGTGAGTCCTTCAACATCTGCATCCTACAAGCCCGGGACAAACTTATTCTAAGTATGTTTGAGATCATACGAAAGGACATTATGGGTAGGATCGCAAAAGAAAATGAAAAGATGGCTCGCTCGACAGACTTTTGTGTCCGCAAATCAGCAACCGGCTTGCCAAACTACAACTTGCTGGTCGAAATTGGAGCCCCCAGTTTTTCAGGAGCTACCCAGTTTGAGGTCAGCAATGGTAACAAATAATACTTTGTCGAATTGGATAGGCGTACTTGTACCTGTTACCGGTGGGAGTTTATCGGCATCCCGTGTATCCATGCAGTCCCATGCATTCACTTCATGAGGAGGTCTCTTGAGGAATTTGTGCATGCATGCGTGCTATCACCGGGAAACATACATGGCGATGTACTCTGACTTTGTCCGCCCCGTTAATGGACAAATTGAGTGGCCTCCTATGACGCATCTTGATCCAATTATCCCACCGCCATTTAAAAGGCTTCCAGGAAGATCGCGAAAATGTAGAATACGGGATGTGGACGAGGCCCAAAGCTAGATAGTGCTGCCCAGAAGACATATGAACATGACCTGTGCCCGATGTGGGGATGTGGAGAACAATTCTCCTACGTGCGAAGGTGGAGGCGAGTCCAGTACAGGGGCCGGCAGAGGCAGAGCCAGAAGTGGCAGAGGAAGGTCGGATGGCACATTTATGGGTTTCAGAGTCCCTAAGTGAGCCTCGGAGACAATTCCTTCCATAGTCCCGGAGACAGTCCCCGAGAGAGTTGTTGAGACAGTTTCGAACATAATTCCTGAGACACAGGTGAGCCTATGATCACATTTACGTTATCAAGTGTTATTTGAACTATGCTAATGTCAATTGCAATGTGTTTTGCATGAGGATTATGCGCAAGGTCCACAAACACAAACATACACAAATGTGGACCTTAACCTTCCTTGAAACATTGGTTTGATAAAGTAGGTTTGATATATATATGCGATTGTAATGGACATTATCGTTGTAAATTTTGAATTGATAAATTTGAGTTGCTTTGATAAATTGGAAATGATATATTGGTTCCATACCTTTGGTTGTTGAGGGTGAATGGAAATTGATTAGTATGCTAATGTCCGGGAGTATGCTAATGTCCGGGTACCAACTGTGAAGTTGAATATGTTTTTTAGAACCATGACGAGCCGCTGCGGTTTTTTTGAAGCTCCGCAGCGGCTTCCTAACAAACTGTGGCGGTGTGTGTACAAAGTCGCGGCGGCTTGCTAATAAATTGCTAGCAACCTACGGCGGCATTTCCGCAAAGCTGCTGCAGCGCATCATAAAGCCACTGTGGTGTGTCAAAAAAGCCACAGCGACTTTATGACACGCCGCTGCGACTTGTCAACAAAGCCACAAGGACTCGTCAGAAACCGTTGCGGTGTGTACAAAAAGCCACAGTGGTTTGTCATGATTAGTATAGCTTGTATGCGGCGGTGTTCTGTACATCTTGTTAAAAGTGTTGCAATGAATGTGATGACCATGCTTACTTGGTTGTCCATGATGAGTGGACTCAATTGAGTCATTTTCACTCTAAAAAGATTAAAAATTTTGCAAGATTTTCGCTTGTTTTTAAGTTTATCTCCCTTACAACATGAACAACAGCATATATGTATTTTCCAACCAGACCAGATATTATCAAAACTAACTATAAACAGAAAAAGCAAACATGTCAAGCGTCAAAAACAATTTTCTATAAAAATTGATATATTTCTATCAAAACGGCAACGTAAATGTACACAAATTATAAAAAAAATTCTACATAAACATATAATCCTACGCCTTCTTCTTCTTTTTGGTCCATTTTGGCCGCAAATCCTTGATTGCAAAAGACAATTGCGTGTCAACGAATATGTTCATTGCTGTGTTGATCAACGGACCCTCAAAGGTTTGATCATCGTGCTCGTGGAATTGTACCTTATTAGTGCACTGTCGGATCACCCTCATCTCCTCATTCGTACACCGCAAGATGTTGTACGAGCTGCAATGCAAAGGGAGCAATTGCCGGTAAAATACGCGAAAAGTAATATTATGAATTTATACAAGGGAAAATACATACCACTTCTTTGTCAGTGGGAGCTACGATGATGGAGATTGCTTCAATCATCAATTGCTGGTAAGCATATTGAGTGTGGAGGTCAATGGAGGACATAAAACAATTTTGCTTTGGGTGTGTCTGCAATGTAAACAACATATTAGATGATCTCAGTGAACATGAATGATAACCCGGAGAAGCGAGATGGTTACTTACGTGAATCCACCGTAATGTGAGTAAACCTCGTTCTTGTTGAAACGCAAATACGTCTTTATCGTTGACCGCATAGCACTGCATACAAGTTCATATGAGTACTAAGATAAAATCTTATACACTAAGATACAAAGAAGGCTTCTCACCGTATTTGGCGTCCTGACTTGATCCGGGGAAGATGATATTAGTGATGATGTAATCACCGCTGAGCAGCTTTCCCCCAAGAACGGCACACGTCTCCACGTTCTTCTTAGTATTTGGTGCAACATACTTCTTGAAGATGTCCATCAAATCCCGAGACTGCAACAAAAATGGAAAAAGTACGTTAGACTAACAAAACATGAATAAGTGCAGACACACATATATAACCAAATCAAAGACGTACCACGCGAATAGTGTTAAGGGCCTGAGGCTATGACTCACTTGTCTCCTGCACCTTGGCAAGCACGAACTGAGGAGCAGGTTGGCGTCTTACGACAATGGTGCTGCAAATCAACATGTTATTATGTCAAACACAAATAAGATAAAGACTGGACTTTACATACAAATGAAATAACTTACAAGCGTTCTGTGATTTCTGTTGCTTCAGAGGACGATGCCGAGACTGCTGTATGGGCTGCTCACTCCTCTATTCTCTGAAGTGCTACCAACAACTCACGATGCCTCTCTTCTGCTCACTGATGCCTCTCTTCAGCTCACTCATGCCTCTCTTCTGCTCACTCCTCCACTTTTTTAATTTGGGCTTGTGTCATTTGAATGTGCTCCTCCATCATTTATATTCTGGTAAGCGCCATACGATGAAACTCCTCCATCCTGCTCATCTGCTGGATGTCTTCTCAGGCATCGAAGTAAAATGCGATGTTTAAGGAGGGGGCGAATGCATCACCTGCGGAGCATCCTCCTCCATGTGCTGCAAAGGCGATGTTGGAGTCTGTTCTTCCGAGGGGGCTAAAGGCTGAGCCACTGTGGGGGATGGAGGTGCCGGTGGCTGGGACACTAAAGGTGGCTGCTTCGGGGTCTTGTGTACCCAAGTCCCTCCAACTTTGTTGACCCCCCTTCAGTCCACTTTCGATTTGTTGTACACGTCAGTGGCTGTCTCTTCAACTCTCAGCTCACCCTCTGAGATCGATACCCCAAATCCTCAACAATCCTTTGGATGAACTAGTTGAACGACAGATTCTTTATCGGGTTGTTGAGCACCTCGTGCATGTGCCTCAGGATGACATATCTGATGTCCTTTTTTTTCCTAGTGAACACATTTTCTAACAAATAGAGATCCATGCAGCTAATATGGTCTCGATGCCCATCCCGAGGTAAAATCGTGTACGTCGTGATGAGATGGATCACTTGGGCAATGGCATTCAACTCCTTACCCTTTGGCTTTTTATACTCGGCAATCTTGGGATCTCGGTGCAACAATCTAAGTACTGCTAGCCCTTCTCCTCGGCTGATGAATGGTGGATACCTCAACATGTGATAATATTCATCACTTGGCCCATCCAGTACACATCCAAGTATTAAATTCAGCTTGTAGGGAGTCAACCTCAACTCCTGTCCAAAGATATACGTTCGCAGCTCTAATGGATGGGTGGATAGTTCCAAATTTGGGTAAAATAGTTTGATAATCTGCTCGCAATAACTTCCCCCCATCCAGCACAAACCGCCTAATCCAGCATCCTCAACCAATTGTTCAATTCCCATTCATGCCAATGACTCCAAATCTACTCTTTTTGAAACGATAATTGAACGGGGTTCTATATCATCTTCATACCGTTCTCTGGCGTTCGTTGTTCTGAATAGTTTGGACTGAAAACCCGCTGTAACGGCTGGTAGTTGTTCAGGCTCGGGTTGAGGTTGAGATTATAAATGTGCCTCTGCAGTTTCTGAGTGTTGCACCGCCGCAGTTTGGACCTCTTGAACTACCGAGGTTTGGACTGCTTGCACTGCGGCGAGTGCTCCTTCTTGCATAGTTGCTAGACCGGCAAACTCCGCCGTCTCTGGTATCGATTGCGACAGCCCACCCCTTCTCTTCTTCGCCATTTTCTTTGCTCGGGAATACATTGTCATTGTTCGTCTGAGCTTGGTGTTCGACGAGCCTATGTTTTCCTTCTTTGTTTTTGGTGAAATGGCCGGAGCCCTCGATCGAATATGTATAACGACAATGGATCAAAGACCTGAGGCATGACAAACTGCTACAGTTTCGGATAACGTCGCAGCGGTGTCTCAGTAAACCGCTGCAGTTTAGGCTGACGCCACATCAGTATCTTAGTGAACCGCTGTAGTTTATGAGACACCGTAGCGGTGTGTCAAGACACCGCGACGACTTCATACCAAACCGCAGCGGTTTATTGAGACACCACTGCGGTGTCAGCCTAAACTGCAACGGTTCATGACAAGTCTTCTCATAGTTATTAAAAACTATAGCGCTGTGGCGGTTTGTCGACGAACCGCAGTGTTGCCACATCATCACGTTTAACGGCAAACGTAATAGCGATGTTGGATTTGACAGTTACCCATAGGTCAGTGGTTAATTTGTTAAGAAATAAACATTAGTGGTTGGTTTGTCACTAACAGTAAAAGTTGATGCTTGATTTGTCATTTTCTCTTAAAAATAAAAACAGTTTGGTTAAAAAAAATATAAATTGATGGTATAGATTAAAACACAAGAATTTTACCATGAGGGAAAGACAAGAAAATTACCCTTGTCTAAGGATGTGATAATATAATACTTGAAATTTTTACTATTAATTATATTGCGATAATTTAGAAGTTAAATAGATTAATTAACGTCACGATTTATGAATTTTAATAAAGCACTTACATAAATTATATTATTAGAATTAAGAAAATTAAAATAAAAAATTTTATTTTATAAATAATAAAATAAAATATGAATTATTGAGGAGTTAAGAAAGCTGAGTATAGTAAAATTAATAAAGAATAATGTGTAATAATCCACGGTTATGAAAAAAAAATTAATTGTTGGTTTAATATTTTATATTTTAGAATTAAGAAAATAATTTGTACGAAGAGTCGAATGCAATAGAAACCATTAGTTGAAGTTTAAGAATGGCCGAAATCAATGTAGATTGGAGAAATATGCTTCTGTGGGAGTGTTGGTTGCTGCTTGGAATGTGAGAAGATGCTGGAGCGTAAGATTAGATTAGCGGAAGGAACGTAGATCGTTAGATTTAAGAAAAATTCTTCCTCAGAAGTGTTGGATGTCGCTTGGACATGGAAGAGTGGTGGATCATTGGATTTAGTTTAGCGGAAGGATTATGAATCATTGAATTAGAAAAAGATTCTTCCATTGAAGGAAAATATGTTGTTCAAAAGAGTTTAGTAAGTCAAGAATGTCGTCGTTTTACGTTTTTGCATGTTTCTACGACTGCGTTTGTGTTTGTGGCAGTGTTCTAAGTTATGGGAACAGTGTCATTTGGTTTAGTTAGTCTTGGTTATTAGCATTAGAGCAAAATCTTTGTTTTCGTAGTAAGGTTAATGTCCACAACATGTTATTACACGAAGTGAGCGTTGTCGTTGGATTTAATGAATTCGGGGAAACGCTGGTGTTTGCAGGAGTGTTAGCTTTCGCAGAAGGGTTTTTTGCAATAGATAAGTACACGTTGCAGACAGCAAACTTTTGACGAACCTCCAGATTGGAGTTTCCACAGGAGTGTTGGCTTCCGCAGAAGTGTTAGCATCCACGGTTGCTTTGACAACCGTCAATGTAAGTTTTGGGGCTGATGTAGCCGTTGGCCATTTAACGAGTGGGTTTTAGCGAACGTCTACAACAACTGTTAGCACGTTCACTATAGCTCGAGCAGGTTTTAAATTAGTTTTTCTAAATTCTTGCGAACTAATATTGTAATACCCCTAATTTTTGGTTACATCCAGCTTAAGGAGACAAGTTAATATTTGGGGATAATTTGAGTTGTACTGGGTGATTATAGTATTTAATAAGTAAATGGTGGATTATAGTTTAGAAAAAAAAAAATTTACATTAGTGGAGTTGCAGGGGGTGTGGTCGATCAATTAGGAGGTATGTGGTCGATAACAATCTGTGCTAAATATTACAGAGGCGAGTGATATTTAGAGCAGTCGATCATGTGTTGCGTTGGTGATTGATCGACTTCTAGGTTTTGTGGTCAATCGTCTTCTTGTAGGTGATCGATTGGTTTTCCTGAAAATTTTCCAGAACATGTTTTTATGTTGTTTTGCAGTTGATCCTTGGAGGGGGAGATGATCGACCGGGAATCTCAAACGTTGCCTAAAATTTTATGTAGTGTTGAATTCCGACTGGAGGGAGTTGAGACAGGAGCCTCATGGGCAATCATGCAACTCTCCACATGTTCTTCCACCTTACTCTCATGCTCAAGTGATGTGAGCAAGGTGGAGATATAAGGCAGATGAAGGAAAGGTTTGAGAAAATGAGTGAGCTACTAAAGGTTATAGAAAAATGAGAAATAGTTTAAAGAGAAAGTGTGAGAGAGAGTGAGAGAACCGTGAGGAAGAGGTTGTGAGAAAGTGAAGCAGAAAGTTTGAAAAGAGAAAGGGAGAGCAGTGGAGAAGTAGGGCATTTTCTGAAGTTGCAGGGTTGGCTTCTCTCTCTCGAGTGCTGCGGGTATTCTGAGGGTTCTTTCTTGAATTTTCTTATACATTTTTATGAGAAGATTATATTAAAATATACGGATAAAAGATGAAGGATTAGGAGGTTTTGTTTGATCATTGTCTCTGTTGGAATAATTTTGCCACATTGTCCATCATTGCTTTATAAAACGTTGAAATAGTTGAGTAGGCACTCTGTTTCTTTATAATGTTGATAAATGGTTGTTGGTTTAAAACTGTAACATCACGTTACCTTTTTTCATATAGAAATTTTCTTTTCTTTAAAACCATTACTTTATAGAACATTAGAGTAATAAACAACGGAAATTTTAATCATATAAAACATAAAGCGGAAGTCTTTTACAATTTAATACCACAAATCCATTGTTTAAATAAACACATTAACTTAAAACATTTATTCAAAATCGTAAAAACACTTAAAACTTTTAAAACATTTTATTTCATCTTCGTGAGCCATAACCACAAGTCAATGTCGCCAACAGTACAAACACCCGCAAAACAATACTCCATCATTTACGTCCATCAACAACTTTATCCATCTATCTACTCCATATCTACATCAACGGAACCTAACTATGAGCGTAACGCTCAGTATGTGATATAAACGTGAAATGTGAATTTCACATATAATTTCTATAACATAGCATATGGTTTTTAGTTTCGTTTCTCTTTTACTGTTCATGTCCTTTATCATTATTTCATTTGCTCATATGTCAGGCTTATCAAACCGAACCATACAAACATCTGTTTATTGTTTCTGTCTTTTGTTGTTTATATGTCGGGCATAACAAACCGAACCATACAAGCATCCGTTTATTGTTTCTATCTTTTGTTGTTTATAGGTCGGCGTAACAAACTGGACCATACAAACATCTGTTTACTGTTTCTGTATTTTATTATTTCTATGTCGGGCGTAACAAACCAGACCATACAAACATCTGTGCCGGGCGTAAAAAATCGGACCACAGTCGTTTATCTTTGGTTTCTATGCAGCGCATAACAAACCCCTCCACAGAAACAGCTATTTACGTATCTTACTGTTTCATTCTGTTATCTCTTATTGTTTCAGTCTTTTATTTTTTATGTACTGGGCGAATCAAACCGGACTACACAAACATCTTTGACGAGTGTGACAAACTGGTCCACAGTTGTTATTTTTTGTTTATGTGTCGGGCGTGACAAACTGGTCCACAAAAACTGCTATTTATGTATATTCCATTTTCGTGTACTTTATGATTTCATGTCTTAACATTGTCGTACACATATACTCTTATCTAACGTGTTCCTTAATCGTATCATTAAAACGTGATTCATTCCTAACTAAGGAACTAAACTTATTCTATAAACTTACAATTCATAATAGTCAACGACACAAATAGTAAACACCTCCTAATTCCTGAGATGTGGGCCCTTTCGGACAAAACACATGCAGTACCACATATATGAAGCCTTAGCTTTAATAGTTTAACAGTATAAGTTTCCTTCACAAAACCTATCATTATTAACACATATAGCTGTTAATAATTTATCTCCAATGATAAAGTCTCATAGCATCAACTAACATGGATAACTTCCTATTATGTCCAATTTATCAAAGAACCTTATTTTCCAACAATCACTTTATCCAACAATGATAAACCTTAATCCAACAATTACTCCAACCTTATCCATGTCAATATACTTCACATAATATTACTAACAACCTAAACAAATAATCATATATTCCCGTGAATAGATAATTATTAATTAATAATACATGCTTGTAATAATTACATCAATATTTCCCTCTTGATAACAATAATCAACAATACTTAAACTTCAATCAACAACCCTATTATTTTGCCGAGAAAAATTGTCCAACATCTAGTATACCACTTTCATCCTAATTATATAACAGAGTACAAAACGAAATAATCCAATACCTGAACTTTGGTTTCCCTACAATATCCACTCGTCCTTGCAACTTCTTTCCTTTACCAAGCTTACAGGATTTCACTTAGTTCATCCACCTTGAACTGATTCTCGCTATTTGTATCCAAAGAATACCTTCACCGCTTCTTGCTAATCACTATAATCCCTTCTTCACTCACTGCTAACCATCAAAACTCACTCAGCTTTCATTCTCTTCCTCAAACCTTTCTCTCTCCTTTTCTTCGAAATCTTCAAAACCCCTCACGGTCTCACAAAAACTTTCTCTAAGTTTCTCTCATAATTTTGGCATCGTAACACTACATTTCTTCTCCTCTCCATTTCGTTCCCCCTCACTTACTATTTATAGACAATTATTCAACAACTCCATCATCAATTCACTGAATATGGAAGGTCATGGGACACAAGTCATAATGACCAATAACCTTCTGCAATCCATACGCGTAAAACGTTTGCCCCTTCATCTTCAGACGTGTTCAATGCCATTTTCAGCGATGCATTGCCATTAACAAGCGACCCATTGATGACCAAAGGCATGCAACGTCATTCCCTTCGAATTCCAGACGTTCCAGACAACGTTTTTGCTTCATTTCTTGTTGGTTAAAAATCTCCAGAATACTCTTCATAAATGGCAGTTGATTGCTTTTCCTTCAAACTGATCGACCACCAATTAGTAAATCATCTGCATATTTCCTTTGTTCTTGAACTGCGAATGATCACGCCGATTGATCATCTCATGGCGAACGACCGTCACAAACAGCCACTGCATTTTGCATCAGAATTTACCCATTTTCGCACCGGACAATGATGTCGGTCGATCGAATCTCATAATAATCCATAATTCTTTCTTCCAATTAATATAACCTTCAACGTACACCATATATTTCACCATTCTTCCTTCACATGACTTCATACTAAATCCAATATGTCCTAAAATGATATCAATCCTATATCTTCAACCTTATAATATTCAATTGCATCCAATTATGTTTCCTCTTGCTACCTCCACTGACTATCAAACCACTTGATATCGTCCAATATAACTTCAAGTATCACCAGATAATTGTCCAATTAACCTAAATCCTTCCCTTAATCTAACTACAAACATAACGGGGTATCATAACTCACTTATTCCAATCACCTTTCACTTGACCAATATCTTTACTTGTCAAACTTAGCTCCTAATATTCCCAAAATTTACACGTAAGTTATGCCTTTAGCTTAAAGAGGATTTAGGATATTACAAAAAGTGCTCTCTATTGCTTGATAAATAGTCGCATGTCAACTACATAAAGTGCTACGTTGAGGAAAATATTGAATTAGTGAAACATGTTATCTGTTTCTATCGTGTACTACTTGGTAAATACGAGATGAAGAAAATGAAATGGTTGGTGGAATTATACTCTGTTGATTGGGTTTAGGGAATTCTATTGGGCAGGGAATAAGGAATTTGTATATGATGATTGAGTCAATTCCTGCCTGAAATTAGAAGATGGAACTATGTGATGGTTGTTGGAGAATTGTCATTAATGAATATTTATTTGATTTTGAAGGTATTGTGAAGAATAATTTTAAGTGCTAAACTGCCTAATGATTTCAGGTAAGTGATATTGTATGTTTATTGCCTTTTTTTCCTACATCACAGGAGAATAGAAATTGTTTGATGATTATGTTTACTAGATGATAGATTTTTGATCTATTATTGCTCGATGATGTATTGTTTGATGTTTTGATTATTGTGTTTATTAGATTTTGTCTCTAAAAACAATGTATGTTTTCTACAAAAGCGAAAGATTGACTTATTTAAAAAGTACATACAAACTATCTTTTCTAGAATAACATATATTTTTATTTGTCAAAATATTTTGGCTGATTATTGAGAGTGAATTATTATTGATTTAGCTAAATAAGTGAGTCCATCTATTCTTGTGAAAAATTAAAACAATCCATCTATTCTTAAATGGAAGTTTGGGTTTAAAAGGACCACAAATATTTTCTTTGAAGAAATTTTTATGGAACTAATCTTGTAGGTCCTAAATCATGAATTCCGATTCTTATGTTAACATATATTTGTGAACATAATGGCAGCTAATAAAAAGAAATTGAAAGAGAGATGGTAGAAAATGACAAATTCCATAAATTACTTCTTATACTAATATCCAATGGGATCTTAATAGTCAGCCACAATCATTAGTACTTCATAAATTTGTCGCAAAGTGTTATTCAACTTATTAAATAAATGTTACGATGTGTGCTAACATTGTATATCATCCGTACAAAGAATAATATATAATAAAAATTAATATATAATAGACTATGTTTAAAGAAAAGATTTAAGTGTTAGTTTAATATTTTATGTTTTAAAACTAAAAAAATAACGTGAAAGAAGGGTCAAATATAATAGTAACTATTTAAGAACGATTGATATTGACCTGGATTCGTGAAAAACAGGATTATTTGATGCAATTACATCTAACCAAGAGATGGTAAAAAATGAAAGTTGGCTTTAAAACGCCATCTTAACCCGTCAGCCACAATCATTTTTACTTCCATCAAATTGTCACAACGTGTCATAGCTAACTTTTAAAAAATCCAAAATCCTAAAACGCTAAATCACATGTGGGTGTGGGAGAGATTTTAAATACATATTATTATTAATATATTATAACAACGATCCGTTTTATGTTCATGTTGAAATTGTTTTTCATGATACATAGGTTACGCACGTTACCGTTATTATGAACATCGATAATTCTGCCGTGCGAAAGAACCTAAAAACCAACAATTGATATCAGAGCTTCGTTATAGTTATGATATATTTAATAATGTGATTTTATGAAAATCATGATATGTGATGATAAGTAGACTTATGCATTTTTTTAATTTATATATATTTTGGAATGTTGAATGTATGAATGTATGCATGATTGAAATAATAATCGTAATTTCATGTGGCTGATTTGCGTTAGAAATATTTTTTAATTTCTTATTTTTAATTTTGATGTAAACTCAATTTATCTTGGGTAAACACTCTTTATGTAATATTGATGAAAATCAAAGAAATGAGGATAAAACAAATTTTTTAGCGAGACTATGATGTACAATTATTGTCAACGCGATGTATGACGCAATATTGTGGAAGCCACCAAGACTTTAGATATATATATATATTTTTAGTTTATATGTAATTTTAAATACCCAAATCGACCCGGTCATTATTTCATTTACTTTTATGCTTGATATAAGTTATTTTATCATTGCTATGCATTCACATGTCATATAGTACTTGCATATAGGGCCTACTTATCATTTAGTATTCTCACATGGACATGCATTCTTAGCACATATTTTATTTATTTATTTTTAATAAATTAGTTTTTTAAAAATTAAATAGTTTTAATTAGATTAAAACTATTAATTTATATTTATGAATTGTGTGAGAAAATAAAATAATGCAAAATTTTAATTGTTAAAATTTTTACATTATTTTGTGAGTACTAAATAAATTGTTTATTTAGTATTATTAATTTTATAATTTGATTATAAAATTAATAATCTATATATAAAATAAATTTATTTTGATTAAATATTTTTTTTATATAGATTTAATAGAATATGTGATATTCTATAAAATCACTATAATTCAAAATAATGAGTGGGAGGGGAAAGTTAGACGTAGCTTTTCACGGTCTCCATCGTTGATACAACAACGTGAGATTTAAGCGGGGCTCCGAGACGACTTAATTATCGTCCTCCCTAAGGAAAGTGTTCACTTAGATCAATACCATGATTGATCTCCTAGAGATAGGTTTTATAAAATGTATTTTATAATTGACCGTCTTTAAGGCAGCACTTATAAGTTAAGTTTTATAAAACTGAAACGATGGATACATTCATAAAAATGTGACATAATGTGTTAATCACATTTTGACCAAAACTAATCGATAATTAATAAATTTTGAAAATATGAGATATTTTAAATAAATTTATTAATAGATAATATTTTTACTCTAAGAAAAAATATTATGTATCGAGGCAATAATAACATTTGCATTTTATCGAGGCAATAATATTTTTGCTCATGCATCATTTTTACTTGCCATATTGTTTATGAATTTTATTCATAATATTAATTTTTATTTATTTATTCATTATAGCATAATATCTTCTTTTATGATTAATTTACTCGTAACTAAAAAGTTGACTGGCTATAATTTCGACAACTGGAAAAGAAACATGAATATGATTCTTGTACACGACAACTTGAAGTTTGTCCTGACTGAGGAATGTCCTCCGATCCCTGCTGAAAATGCAACAAAAGAAAAGAGAAACTGTAAAAAAGTATCTCAAGGAACTAAAACAAAAGAAGACAAGTAAATCTGATTTACTTGTTATTGAATCTTGTTTAGTTGAGAATGATTTATCACCCAGAATAGTTGATTCAGGTGCGACTAATTATGTTAGTTGTTCTTTACAGATGCTTAGCTCATATCGGAATCTAGCAGATGGGGAGTTCACTATGAGAGTGGGCAATGAAGCACTAGTTTCAGCTTCAGCAGTAAGAGAAATAAAATTATATTTTCAAAATAAATTTTTATTATTGAATAATGTTTATTTTGTACTGAGGTTTTCATTTCTGTTTCTTACTTATTTGAACAATGTTATTCAATTTCTTTTAATAATAATATTGTTATTATTTCTAGAAATGGATTAGATATTTGTTCTGGTTTTATGGAAAGTGGACTTTGTATGATAAGACCCATCAATAAATCACTGTTGAATACTGAAATTTTTAAAGTAGAATTGCCTAAGTCCAAGAAATTTAAAATTTCTCATGATGATAACACATATCTTTGGCACCTTCGTCTAGGTCATATTAATCTAGATAGAATTGATAGACTTGTGAATGACGGTCCTTTAAAAGATTTAAATGTTGGATCTTTACTAGTCTGTGAATCTTGTCTAGAGGGAAAAATGACCAAGAGACCTTTTTCTGCAAAGAGTCGAAGGGCTTAAGAGCCACTTGAACTCATGCATTCAAATGTATGTGGCCCTATGACTACTCCGGTTAGAGGTGGTTATGAGTACTTTATCACTTTTGTTGATGATTACTTAAGATATGGTTATACTTATTTAATTCAATTTAAATTAGAAACATTTAGAAAGTTTCAAGAGTTTAAAGCTGAAGCTGAAAAACAATTAGATAAGTCAATCAAGTGTCTTCGATTAGATCGAGGAGGTGAATACCTTGATAATGAATTCAATGATTACTTGTTAGAATATGTGATTATATCTCAGCTAACAACACCTTGCACTCCTCAGCAAAATGGTGTTGCTGATAGGAGAAATAGGACTTTACTTAACATAGTTCGAACCATGATGAGTTACTCTGCACTTCCAAAATCATTTTGGGGATACGCCATACAGACAGCGACTTACATTTTGAATGTGGTCTCATCTAAGTCTATTCCTAAGACACCTTTAGAGTTGTGGAGTGGTCACAAGCCTAGTTTGAGACACTTTCGCATATGGGGGTGTCCCGCACATGTGCTAGTAGGAAAGACTGGAAAATTAGAACCTCGATCTGAGGTTTGCATGTTTGTTGGTTATGCAAAAGGCACAATAGGAGGTTTGTTCTATAGTCCTCAAGATAACAACGTATTTGTATCGACAAATGCCACATTTCTTGAATATGACTACATGGCAAAATTCAAAACTCAAAGCAAGATCATCTTGGAGGAAATTCATGCTGATGAGATCAGATCGGAAACAACAAAAGTTGTTGTTCCACATGGTACTCAAAAGACGACTACTTCTAGTCAGACCATCACACCACCTAGACGTAGTGAGAGCGTAGTACGACGACCAGCTCGATACGGACAGGTAGGTGAAGCACAAGTTGTTGTCACTGATGATGGAAAAGATGATCCATTGTCATTTAGATGTGCAATGGAAGATGCTGACAAAGAAGCATAGCTTGAAACTATGAAACTTAAGATAGAATCAATGTATTCCAACTCCATTTAGGATATTGTAGATCTACTTGAAGGGGTGAAACCTATAGGGTGTAAATGGATCTATAAGAGAAAAATAGGAGTAGACGGGAATGTAGAGACATTCAAAGCTAGACTTGTAGCTAAGGGTTATACTCAAAGAGAAGGAGTTGATTATGAAGAGACTTTCTCTCCTGTAGCTATGCTTAAGTCCATTCATATATTGCTCTCTATTGGCGTTCATTATGATTATGAGATTTGGCAGATGGATGTCAAGACGGCTTTTCTAAATTGTAATCTTGAAGAAACCATTTATATGGAGCAACCAAAGGGTTTCATAGATAAAGATGCACAACAAAAGATTTGTAAGTTAAATAGGTCTATTTATGGACTTAAGCAAGCATCTAGGTCATGGAATATGAGATTTGATGAAGCAATCAAATCTTATGGGTTCACACAATGCCTTGATGAGTCTTGTGTATACAAGCTCATCAATGACACGTGTGTGGTCTTTTTAGTTCTGTATGTTGATGATATTCTACTTATTGGGAATAATGTAGAATTATTATCAGATATAAAAGCATGGCTAGCTAAGCAATTCCAAATGAAAGATTTAGGAAATGAAAGCTACATTCTTGGGATTCGTCTAATAAGAGATCGTAAAAATAGAATGTTAGCTTTATCTCAAGCCTTGTATATTGACAAGATGGTTGTCAAATATTCGATGCAAAACTCCAAGAAAGGTTATTTACCTTCTAGACATGGAGTTATTCTTTCTGAAAAGCAGTGTCCTGACACACCTCAAAAGGAAGAAGATATGAGATGTTAACCCTATGCATCAGCTGTTGGAAGCTTGATGTATGCTACATTATGCATGAGGCCTGACATATGTTATGTAGTAGGGATAGTTAGCTGGTTTTAGTCAAATCCAGGATTAGATCATTAGATAGCAGTCAAACATATTCTCAAGTATCTAAGGAGAACGAGAAACTATATGCTAGTATATTCTGGTAGGGATTTGATTCCAACTGGATACACAGATTCTAATTTTCAAATTGATACAGATGATCGAAAGTCGATATCTGGATCAGTTTTCAACCTTGGAGGTGGAGCCATAGTTTGGAGAAGTGTAAAACAAGGTGGTGTTTTAGACTCTACTATGGAAGCAGAATGCATTGATGCTTGTGAAGCAGCAAAAGAAGCTGTGTGGCTTAGAAAATTCTTTAGTGGTTTGAAAGTAGTTCCCAATATGGATAAATCATTATCTTTGTACTGTGACAATAGTGGTGCAGTGGCAAATGCTTAAGAACCTAGAAGTCATAAATGAACAAAGTAGATAGAGAGAAAATATCATGTGATAAGAGATATAGTGCAGCATGGAGACGTGATTTTTCTGAAGATTCCATCAGTTGAGAATCTTGATGATCCCTTCACCAAGACATTACCTGCAAAATGTTTTGAGAAACATCTAGAAGGCTTAGGGATTGGAGATATGTCTCATTTGCTTTAGGGCAAGTGGGAGACTATTGGAAGTAATATGTCCAACAAACAAATGTAATAGAACAATTTTATAATATATGAATAAATTTATATTGATTGATATAATGTTAACATTTTATATCTTGTTTTATAAAATTCATAGAAAATTTCTTTGTTATTTACGCTAACTTTATATTAACATATATATTGTATATATGTGGGATAAAATATAAAAAGTAATAATCAGAATATGTCCATGACTTATATTTGAAGTATGGAATCTTCAAATAGTTCATAGTAATAAACATTGTTTATCTCATTAAGAATGTATAGTCATATCCCGACTAAATATGTAGTGACATAAGATAAATATGTTTTATATAATATGATTATATAGGACTAGACCAGATAAAATTATATTGTCCTGATAATTTCCATTAAATACAGAACAATTAATTTTATCATAATGATAGTCATATATGTATGATCTTAATTCATTGTATGTAATAAACTCCTATTTTATTTTAATTTATTCTTTGATTTACTCAGTAAAGTTTTGTACGAGTTACGATTTGTATACCTTGTATATTGGGAGTAAATTAAAATGAATGACTATGAATGTTAACATCGATACTATGAAATTCATTTCTATAGATTCACTTGTTTGTTAGTTCAAGGATCGAATAATTAACGCGCAATTCATAATCATTATGAATTAATTGTTCAATTAAGAACTAATAGTAGTCAAGAATAAAGAAGCAAATATGAGAGGTTAACGGATTATAAACCTAACTCTATAGCGAATCTAAATTGAGGGTTAATACATATGTAATGACTATAACAATGGACATTACTTTAAGTAAATATACTCTATAGTTTTGAGAGTGCAACTCTAAGTATTTATTAGAATTACTTTAGAGTTAATAATTATGTTAATTAATATAAAGAGTTTATATTAATTAATGAAATATTATTGGAGCTTAAAACTATAGGTTCATCGGTCCCTTCGTCACCTTCTATCATTATTCGAATAAAATAAACAAAGAAGATTAAATAATTAATTATGAATTAATTATTTAATACACTCAATAATAAGTTTATTATTATTTTTTCATTAGATGAAATAATTGAATTATTGATTATTCAATTAATTAAGACAAAATGACAAAAGTTGTCATAGTTAATATATTTGTTATATTTCATTAAATGAAATAATTGAATTATTGATTATCCAATTAATTAACAAATATAAAATAACTTTTAAAAATAGTTTTTAAAATGGGTTTTGTCAAATTTGAATTAATGTCAAATTTGATTTAATGTCATGACCTTTTGTTTTTCATAACATTTATGTTATAAATGTGTTATAACTTAAATGTGCCAAGTGTTGAGCTATGGTGACAAGACTTTTGATTTCTATAACATTTTTATAAATGTATGAAATCAATTATAACTTTAATGAGGAATTTGTAGTGTTTTTCTCTAAATGCCATAATGGTCATTATGGAGCAATACCACTATAAATAGAGGTCCAACCTCATTAGAAAAAGGTTGGAGAAAAAATTGAAGTTAAGGTTGAAATTTTTGACATTAAGGAATTCATTTTGAGAGCAAAATTTGTGTCTTTCGTGTTGGCTTCAGAGAAGTGTTCTCTAAATCCAAATAGATCGTCTCATGTGTTGAGAATACGATATATCATAAATTGAGTGTAATCTTGTTTCGTTCATCACGCCCACACGTGCTTATTCGAGGTGAGGAGGATTGGTGGAGAAGATCGAATGTTGATTTTGTACCCGTGTGAAGTAAGCTACAAAGGTAATATTCTTCATCTTTTAACTTAGATCTAAATAGAGATTTTAAATACATATTATTATTAATATATTATAACAACGATCCGTTTTATGTTCATGTTGAAATTGTTTTTCATGATACATAGGTTACGCACGTTATCGTTGTTATGAACATCGGTAATTCTGCCTTGCGAAGGAACCTAAAAACCAACACATCAACCCCAAACGGAAATCTCTCTTGCAGTCTCACTATCTCTCCTTTCAGGTTGTGTTAACCTTCAATTGATGTAGTTTTTTATTTCTTCAAATAATAGATTTTCTTCAAACGAATGTTAACTCAAATGACAGTCTCAAACAGATGCCATATCTTCAATTGATCATTTTTGTAGCTTTCTATTTCTTCAAACGGATGTTAACTCAAATGAAGGTTTCATTGACATAATAGATTTTCCCTATACAATACATCCCTCCATTGATTGCATTGACGTAATAGACATTACTAAACTGGAATAATTGTTCAGAGCACGTTATTATATTGAATAATAGTTATTTGGAAGTGGATCAAAGAAATAATGTTTTATTGTTGAAGTATTTGTTGGAGCCTATTGTTACCCCTAAAGACTTGAAGCATTTGTTGCATGTTGGAGCCTATTGTTTCCATGCTATTGTCAAAGCTTGAGATGCTACAATAGGCTCCAACAAGTACTTTAAGTTTTGAGGTGGAACAATAGTCTCCAACAAATACGTCAACAATAAAACCTCATTTCCATCATCCACTTTCAAATAACTTTCTTTCAATGTAATACCATGCTCTGAACAATTATTCCAATTAAGGAGGCCTACTCTTACCGCTTATATAGTTGAGGAGGTCTACTTTTACTCTCCCTTAGCATTCACAAACATCCCTCGGCATTCATGAACCTGCGTCTTTTAGTATTGAGGGACGTCCCTCAGCATTCACGGACTTCCCTTGGGCTTCAGCATTCTGTTTCATGGACATAAGGACATTCATCTTTTAGTATTGAGGGATGTCCCTCGGTTTTTTTATTTATGGTTTGGTTATTACAAAAGAGATATGTCAAAAAGATTCATAAATCATTTGACATCAGGGAATTACACCTAGGTGTCAAATTTGGTTGAGCTAAATGACACAAAATATAAAGTTAAAAAATATAGAATATTCTCTATGCATCAGGTGTGGAAAATGTAATATATGCTCAAGAATGTATGTGTTCAAATATTAAACATATTGTTGATATATGAGGCAAATAATTAGACAATCATGAACTTCATCAGTAGATAGTAGAAGAAGTTTTACTATGAGACTTTGAATTTTGGAAGGTATTGAAATTATTTAGTTACAATAAATTGATATTCTATATTTTAATAACAATACAAGGTTGATTAAGCCCAAGTGTATGGAAACTAATTTTCTGGTTGTTAAAGAAAAACATTTAGAAGAAGAAGTTTTTGTTTTAAAATATCAAAACTAAGCTTACATGACAGTCAGCTCTTTATAGACACACAGCTTTTTTATTATTCAACATCACAAAACAAAATAACGAAAAATAAATATAACTGCTTCAACTGCTATTCCAATGTGCCAACTTGTTTCACCAATCTTCAAAAGCTTTATCTATTGTAATATACATCCTGGTCTTCCTCCATACTGACAGCATTCACTGCAACAAACCCCATACGGCGCCATCCACCTGTTGCAGCGACAGCCATAGCTACCGTGAATGCATACCTGCTGTATCTGCTGCTGAAGCAGCTGCTGCACCTGTGGCTGCGGCGGCGGCAGCGGCGGAGGCGGTGGTATGATTTTAATGCTTATAATGCACCCTCCTCCTCTGCAACAAAGTATATCCCTCATTCTTTCTGGGTTGCAGCAAACGACTGTAATGGTGACTTTGTTGTTCTTCACGTCGTACACTTGGTCTCGAATTTCTCCTGTTCAGAAATTTCAATTCAGAACACCCGAAAATATGTAGAGAGAGAGAGAGAGAGAGAGAGTCACGTTGGAATTTGCAGAGCAGTTTCTTCACTTTCTTGTAGCAGCAGCAGCGTTGAAAGTCCACTTCCAGCACCATTGTGGTCACCTGCAACACAATTGAGAATCAGAAAGAAAAGCATTTCATGAAGCTTGATCATATGAAATTCAAGATAAAAAAAAAAAAACCCAGAATTAAAATTTATCAGAAAAGATTAAACACGACACAATTGGAGACCTTTTCGGCCATGAGTGGGAGTTGGATGAGATCTGATCTGACAAACTGTGCAAATAATGGCAGCTAATAAACAGAAATTGAAAGAGAGATGGCAGATGTGGGTGTGGCTTTCATAAAATTGTCTAAACGTGTTATGCAAACCATTCATTTATAGCTAACTTTTCAAAAACCAAAATCCTAAAACGCTAAAACACATACGGGTGTGGGGTCATATGCAGCCAAATTGACTAGTATAATGTGGAATATGAATAACTTCAAAAAATTGTTAACTTTTTGGGGTATAAATAAATTTTTCATTGAGAAATTAACAAATTAACTCTTGTACTATGAGATCAATGACAAGTCAACTACTAAATAATTTTTTCTAACAAATAAAAATACTCAACTATGGAAAATGAACGACCAACATCGCAGTTACATTATTCGTTAAAAACTAATTTTTCTTGTGTTTACAAATCATTCAATGGCAAAAGACAACAACGATTTCTTTTGCGAAGAAGACAAAGAATTTAGAGGCTGTAAACGTCTATAGAAGAGATCGTAGAACTGGAATTAAAAAAATTCAAAGGAAAACTTAGTGAAGATTTATTATACGAGGCAATAAATTATCTGAGACGATTTTTGTAGAGACTAATAAATTATCGAAGAAGAAAGAATAAAAAATTGGAAGAGAAATTGAATGAAATGAATTTTCTATAAGAGATAGAATTGACAGAAATTCGTTCTTCGTTATGCAGCGGAGAAACGACGACATTCCGCTACGGTATGTGTTGGATTATTTAACAATAATCTAGTAATGTGGTCCATATTAATTCAAGTGACATTGACTTAATATTAAAGTGCTTAATGTGATGGTTGTTAAGCATAAAAGACATTAAGTTAATTGAGTTTTAATTCCCTCTCCTTAACCTTATTAAATGTATAAAGTATAGTTGAAGAGATATGATTGAAGAGACATGATTGAAAAGGTATGTATGGAGGGATACCTTTGTACGGGTGTCTTCTTCATCATCTAGAGAGAAATTATAGAAAAAAAATATTGATCACTCTCTCTCTAAGAACTTGAAAAATCTCTGGAAGGAAAAGGAAAACTATACTCCGTTTCGGGATCATCGAAGAGACGAATTAAAGCAAAGGTTTAAGGTTGATAAAAGAATCGAAGTCAACATCTTCATCAAAAGCTTTTATTTATCATGGACCAAGGTTGGTATTATTGTTTAAATTTCGCATATTATAGATGACATGGTTAAATTAATATCGTTAATGGGACGTAAGGCTTGTTAGCATGTAATCGGTTTAAAATGCTTATAGAACGACGACAATCGTCTGCAGAATGACAAAATTCCACCATGGAAGGAAGAAACAGTAGAAGGAACATTTCCCTCTTTGCTCTACAAAAAGTGAAGAAGGAATTTCCTTCTTTCTTGTGTTCCTTCTTTCATCTGAGAAGGAAAGTCCGAAGTAATCATTCTTTCCTCTATTTCTTCTTTCTTTCAGAGGAAAGAAAGAAAATATGAAAGAAAGAAAATGAGGAAAGAACGAATTTCTTTCTTTTATGTGTTCCTTCTTTCCTTTGAGAGGAAAGTAGAAAAGTTCCTACTTTCCTCTAAGAGGAAAGAATGAAATTCTTTCTTTCCTCACTTTCCTTCTTTTCGTTGAGTTAAGAAGGAAAGAAGGAACTGTTCTTTCTTCTTTTCTTCCTTCTGCAATGGAATATCATCGTTCAGCAGTGGAATGTCATCGTTCCACAGTAGAATGTCGTCGTTCTGCCTCTTATAGAAAATTCATGTCCTTCATTTTTTCTTCTTTTTTTTTTGTTCTTTCTTCTAAAATAATTTACTAGTCTTTCCAAAAATCTTCTCAGATAATTTACTGTCTCTTATGATAAATATTCTCTCAGTTTTCTTTTGAATTTTTCTAATTTCAGTTCTACGATCCCTTCTACAAAAATCTCCAACCTCTGAATTCTTCGTCTTCTTCTCCGCAAGAGAAATCGTTATTGTCATCTACCAATGAAAGATTTGTAAACATAAGAAAAATATGTTTTTAACGAAAAACGTAACAGCGATGCTTGCGCCGTTCATTTTCAATAGTTGAGTGTCTTATTTGTTAGAAAAAATTATTCAGTGATTGACTTGTTATTGATCGCATAGTACAGTAGTTAATTTTCGTTTTTCTTTTCTAGTTTTAAATAATCTTTTGGTTACCCTACCAAATCAGTAAGATCGCATAGGTCAGAATATTTTTAGTTAAATTTTTGGGATTTTATTTTTTTAAATTGGCTAAAGAGAAAATAAATATTTTTAGAAATTATATTATTTTTTTCAAAAAATAAAAAATTGTTAGGTTATAAGTTGATCATCGGTCGTTTGCACATTGAACAAAGTCTACGTTAAAAGGCTTTGCTCGATCGCTTTTGTCTATCTAGTCGACCGTAAATTGTCTAGAAACTGGTGTTTTGAGCTGGGTTGTTTTCGATCGTCCTTCATCTCAGCCTTCGGTCGACTGAACTTTCGAACTTCAAACTAAAGCATGTCATTATAATTAGAGCCTCTCCTAATTTGAGTACAAAAATTAATAATTTTCATGCAGACATCTAACAAGTTTAATTGCATCACCAATTGTTACTTTAAAATATCTACTATTATATCTATTTTTAGTTTAGAAATATACTTTCAATTAATTAGTATTTCTTTCTTCAGGTCATCTCATACAAAAGACAAGCTAATATAATTGCTCAACTAGCTTATTATTGCTAACTAATGGTTTATTAATATTTCCATTCACAATTTATTGTCCTAATATGATTTAAAAAGGCAATTCTATCCTAGGTCATTACAAATTGAAAGTTAATCACAATTTATTCTTAATCCATTCACAATTCATTGATACTAACTCACTCCCATAATTCAAAAACACCTATTAACCTATTTTGTGTTTTATGACCAAGAACATGATCAAAATAATCGTGTCAATGATTTCTACCATCCACGTGTTATAGCAAATCCTCCACGTTATCAGAATGTGGAGAAGAAGAAGAATTTTTTATATTAAAATATAAAAACTAAGCTTACAAACAGTTAGCTCTTTATAGACGCAGAGCGCTTTTATTATTCAACATCAGAAAACAAAATAACAAGAAATAAAAATATCTGCTTCAATTGCTATTCCAACGTCGCAACTTACTTCACTGCATCAGCAATCTTCAAAAGCTTTATCTATTGTAATATACATCCTAGTCTTCCTCCATAGTGACAACATTCACTGCAACAAACCCAATACGGATCTGGCACCGTCCACGTGTTGTAGCAACAGCCATAGCTATCGTGAATGCATACCAGCAGTGTCTGCAGCGGCAGCGGCAGTGGCAGTGGAATTTGCCTATCAATAATTCATTGACTTTGTTGTTCTTCTCATCGTACTCTTGATCTCGAATTTCTTCTGTTTAGAAATTTCAATTCAGAACACTTGAAAATTGTTGAAATTATAAACTTAATTATATTAATCTATTTAATTTGTGTCATTTGGTTAATGTATCTTTTGAATAGGTGTCTTTGTTAATGTATGTCTTTAATATGTTTGTGGTTAAAGTCTATGTATTTGTAAAAGGTCATCTAGAAGGTTCTCATTCATGTATGAAAGGGTACATTAGTACATGTACTTTCATAAGTCATTGATGAGTAGTTCATGTAATTAGGAAGTTCATTATGTATTGGTTAATATATTAGAGTTAATAGGTGGTTCATGTATTGTGTTATCATGTACCAAATAATCCTATAAATAGGATATGTGTGTAGTCATTTTGTATCAAGCAATTTAGTAAAAGCAATTCAAAGAAAAAGTTTCTCTAGTTCTCTCCTCTCCTCTCCTTATTTTTTCCCTCTCTAAAAATCCCTCTTCCTCATTCCAACAAATTGGTATCAGAGCCTAGTTTTTCGATCTTGTAGAAATGTTGAATTCTACATTTCCGTTCCATTTCCCTCGACTTACAAAAGACAACTACGAGAATTGGTGCATTCGTATGAAGGCTTTGCTCGACTCGCAAGATGTATGGGAGATTGTCGATAGAGGGTATGACGAGCCTCGTGATGATTCCGCTTTGACTCAAAATCAAAGGGAGACTCTCCAAAGAACGCGTAAGAGAGATCAACAAGCTCTTACTCTTATTCATCAATGTTTGGATGAAGTTATGTTCGAGAGAGTATCAAATGCGACTACCGCCAAGCAAGCATGGGAGATTGTACAAAATTCTTATCAAGGAGTTGATAAGGTAAAGAAGGTACGTCTTCAAATCCTACGAGGCGAATTTGAAGCGTTGCGAATGCAAGAATTCGAGTCGATAACGGATTTCTTTTCGAGGGTTTTGGCCATCGTAAACCAAATGAAGAGATATGGAGAGACAATGGAAGATGTTCGTGTCAATGAAAAAGTTCTTCGCTCGTTGCATACAAAGTTTGATTATGTGGTTGTAGCTATCGAGGAGTCAAAAGATTTAGCTACTATGACGGTTGACCAACCCATGGGTTCATTACAAGCTCATGAAGAGAGAATCAACAAGAAGAAGGAGCCGATCGAGCAAGTTCTAGCTACCAAGCTCTCGGTGAAAGAAAAAGATAATGAATATGGGAGAAGCCAACGAGGAAGAGGACGTGGACGCGGAGATGGACAAGGTAGAGAAGAGGTCGAGGACGTCACAATCTCGATAATGAAGAGAAGAGTCATTTCGTAAGAGAACGTGGTAGAGGAAGTCATTCAAGACAAAATGATCGATCAAAAGTTCAATGTTACAATTGTCAAAAGCATGGACACTATGCTCGTGATTGTTGGAGTCCTCCTCAAAATGTCAAAGAAACGGCGAATTATGCATAAAACGAAGAGGCTGAAGAAACCTTGTTCTTAGCTTACAAAGGAGAAGAAAGCAAGAACAACGTGTGGTATCTTGACAACGCGGCAAGCAATCACATGTGTGGCGATAAGAGCAAATTTATGGAAATTGACAGCTCGATGACTGGATTGGTCACATTTGGAGATAATTCCAAAGTTCAAATTGAAGGCAAAGGTACAATTCTAATTCGTATGAAAAATGGCGGTCATCAACTTATTAACAATGTTTACTATGTTCCGAGTATGAAGAGTGATATTTTGAGTTTGGGACAACTCTTGGAGAAAAACTACGAGGTTCACATGAAGGATCAGAGTCTTCTACTTCAAGATGATAGAAGAAATGTGATCGCGAAGGTACTGATGACGAACAATAGAATGTTTTTGCTGGATATTCAAGCCGACGTTGCTAGATGTCTAAAAACTTGTGTCAAGGACACTTCATGGCTTTGGCACTTGAGACTTGGCCATCTGAATTTTGGTGGCTTAAAGCTATTGGGACAGAAAAGAATACTAAAGGGATTGCCGTCCATAAACCAACCAGATCAGCTATGTGAAGGATGTCTTGTTGGCAAACAATTTCGAAAGAGTTTTCTGAAGGAGACAACATCAAGAGCAAGTAAGCCACTTCAACTTGTTCATGCTGATGTATGCGGACCAATTAAGCCTCTCTCATTCAGTAAAAATCGGTATTTTCTCCTCTTCATTGATGACTTTAGCAGAAAAACTTGGATTTATTTTTTAAAGGAGAAATCTCAAGCTTTTGACGTTTTTAGAAGATTCAAAGCATATGTAGAAAAGCAAAGTGAGTATTCCATTAAAGGTTTGAGATCAGATAGAGGAGATGAGTTTACATCTAATGAGTTTAATGAGTTTTGTGAAGCAAATGACATCCGACGATTCCTAACAGTTCCACGATCTCCTCAACAAAATGGCGTAGTGGAAAGAAAGAATCGAAGCATTCTTAATATGGCGAGAAGTTTGCTGAAAACAAAGAAGATACCAAAAGAGTTCTGGGCAGAAGCAGTTGATTATGCAGTATACCTATCAAATAGATGCCCAACGAGAAGCTTGTGGGACAAAACACCTCAAGAAGCATGGAGTGGAAGAAAACCAAGTGCTTATCATTTAAGAGTTTTTGGAAGCATTGGTTATGTGCATGTCCCTGATCAAGAGAGATCAAAGCTTGATGACAAAAGCAAGAAATATATTTTCGTCGGTTATGATCAATGCTCCAAAGGCTACAAGCTCTACGATCCTAGTCTTGAAAAAAGAATTATTAGCAGAGATGTTGAGTTTGATAAGGAAGATTCTTGGGATTGGAATGATGAAGACAAAAAGAGGTATGAATTCTATCCTTTATTTGATGAAGAGATTCCAAGTAGAGAACTACAAGAGTCCGAGGCACCTCCAAGTTCACCAACGGTATTAGATACACCTTCTTCATCAACTTCTAGTGGAAGCTCAAGTTCTAGTGGAAGTTCGAGGGAAAGAGAGCCACGCATGAAGAGTCTTCAAGATATTTATCAGGTAACGGAAAATTTAAGTGAAGATCTAACTCTCTTTTTCACTTTGTCGATTGTACGCCTTTAGTGTTTGAAGAAGCGGTGAAAGATGAAAAATGGAGAAATGCAATGGATGAAGAGATTTCATCAATTAAGAAGAATAAGACATGGGAGCTAGTTACCATTCTGGAAGGCAAAAAGCCCATTGGTGTGAAGTGGGTCTTTAAAGAAAAGAAGAATGCAAAGGGAGAAGTGAAGAAATATAAAGCGAGGTTAGTGGCAAAAGGATATAATCAACGTCCAGGTATCGACTATGGTGAAGTATTTGCTCCTGTTGCTCACTTAGAAACTATCTGGTTGATTATTTCACTAGCGGCTCAAAAGAAGTGGAAAATTTATCAAATGGATGTCAAATCAGCATTTTTGAATGGAGTTCTCGAAGAAGAAGTCTACATAGAAGAACCTCAAGGGTATATTATCAAAGGCTATGAAGACAAAGTATTGAAGTTGAAGAAAGCATTGTATATTTGAAGCAAGCTCCAAGAGCTTGGAATGGTCGAATTGACAAGTACTTCCTTGAAAATGGATTTACAAAATGCCCATATGAGCACTCTCTATATGCTAAGGTGCGTGAAAATGGATATGCTTTATTTGTTTGCTTATATGTTGATGATTTGATTTTTACTGGAAATAATCGGAGTATGTACGAAGAATTTAAGCAAGCAATGACCAAGGAGTTTGAGATGACAGATTTTGGTTTAATGTCATACTATCTTGGCATGGAGATCAATCAAAGAGATGATG